>CALSBV010010288.1:687462-707367 GCA_943590825.1 Bovichtus diacanthus
CCGCTGCTCCTGCCGCTGCTCCTGCCGCTCCTGCCGCTGCTCCTGCCACTGCTCCTGCCGCTTCCTGTCTGTTCTCCATGTTGTGTGTTTGTCTGCAGCTAAAAGTGAGCGCTCGACATTTAGAGGCAGAATGACCGGCGTTTAGCATCATGTATGGTCCTTATTATGGTTATTACAGGTGAACTGGGATGTTTTGGTGTTAAATGTTTTGCTTTTATCTGCTGTATCCACATGTTTAGAGCTGCAGACGTTAGCATGGCTAACTAGCTTCTACAACATAAAACAGGATCATCAAGCAGACTTACTTCAGCGTCATCATCACTTTCAATGACTTCCAAAGACGATATTTCTTTGTTTGATTTCAGCGTCATTGTTATGTGATTAGTAAATATAAAGAATTTAGTCTCACATAGAGTCAATTCTTAAGAAGTTTAATAGAGTATTACATCTGATTTGCACTGAAGAGCGTGCAGCTGCTTTCTTACACATGTGGCTTCATTTAGTACATGTTTTTTGGATATAGTCATTTAGTGGACAGTCTGAACTGTATGTATTTGATTTCTAACTCAATATACAACCACATAATAACAATAACAAAGAGCAGATCCCTTTCTTTTGTGGGAAGGCTTTTAATGGGAAACATCTGTGTTCAGTTGCAATTGAAAAAAAAACCCCAGTAATGTCGAAGCAACTGGAGGATATTTTATTTTAATTTGTGTGAGAATTGAAAGTTTAAGTGTTATTAGCACTGTTATTGTGCAGTCTGTCATCCAATAATGAGTGTAAGCCTGAAAGAGACGTCACGTGACGACCACTTCAGTATGCTTCCTGTAGAGCGGGAACACACGGCTCCTGACTTTAGTTTGTTGTGCCACAGATTTTTAACGTGTTGCCAGACAGATGTAGCAGGAAGTGAATCGTCTGTATGTGAGACCTGAGCAGGAGGAGGCGGACGTGAGGTCGCCCTTCGCTGCACGTACGACGTCTACATGGCGAGTTGCAGAATGTAAGAAGATGCTGAGTCAGCTCTTGTTAGCGTTTCAGGGTCATGCTGCTCAGGCCCCGCAGAGCCTGATGGAGGTCGAAAGGCTGTCTGATGTACGACATGTCAACACCTTCGTCATATTTCTGTAAGTGTGATGAAGCGGCTCGCAGCTCCGTCACATAGCTGACGGTGTTATCTTGGAAGAAGAAAGTCAAACACAAACAGGATTTACTGTTGCGGAAGCAGAAAGTGGTCAAGTGCCTTCATCATGACGAAGACAAAGCTGAAAGTGCTGATTCACCAAATGTCTGGCGGCGCGTGGAAAAGTGTTGAGTTGCTGATTAACACAACGTTTGTTAATGGGGCTGCAGCTCCGACTGAAGACAAGGATGTGTGTGTGTGTGTGTGTGTGGGGGGGGGGGTTCAACCTGTGACGAAATGTAGCTTTAGTGGTTAATCTAGTGTGGAAAAGACACAATATTGATCTGACTACATCAGTTTTTTCAGGCCGAGTCCAAACATAGTCCAGCATTTTTTTAAAAACGCATTTTTTTTCTCGTTTTAAGTCACGAAAACAAATCTTTTATAAAACTCAGATCAATATTTTCAGAAGCTCTGTTCTCTTCAGTGTGAGGCGTCACAAAGGAGGCGACGTATCTACAATAAGCTTCCTCACAGGATTATTTTTACATGTTTACACATTAATGTAAAGTTAATCTTCCACCTCACAGACCCTGACGCCAGCGTCGCCGGTTTTGTACGTGTGTGTGTGTGTGTGTGTGTGCGTGTGTGTGTGTGTGTGTGAGGCCCAACCTGCCCACTGGTGCTTTCTGTCAATACGTTTCTTTTGACATCAGTGTCTTTTTGTTGAGATTCTTATTGAGCAACATCAAGTGAAACGCTGCAAACACAACCAGTGCTGGGTTCGATTTCAAGCCTGGTGTGAACCTCTGTAAAACCTATTATATATATATAACCTAAAGCTATTCATGACGAGGGTTTTCAATGCTGGTGATTCCAACAGAGGAAGCCCGGACTGGACTGGACCCATTGAACTACTGACATTACTCATGGTACAAGCACAAATATCAAGGGAAAATCAACAAAATATGCAAGACAGGATGCTGCGCTTCTAAAACGTAAATACTAATAAATTATTTTGTGAAATAAACAGGGTTTTTTTTGGGTTTTTTTTGCAAAGATGGGCCCAATCATTGTTTTATTTGATGCTCTGGCATTTGGCCTCTTGACCATTCAAATAAATTGCCATAGGCCAAGTGGCCTTGTCCCAAAAATAATGAATTTCACACAGCATGAACTTCAGAGCTGGAGGAGCAGGAGGTTTATTCATATGACTTACTTTTATAGTATAAATGTATAATATTTGCTTCTTGAGATCCTCTTTTATCCGTTTCCTCTGGAGAGATCTTCTTCCTGCGTGTGCTCCTGCAGCTTCTGAAAGTTTCAGCTTGATCAATAACCGGGTCCGTGCAGCACTTATTCAGTGCCTGCTTCCATTTCAGATTTCATCTGTCACACAGGATTATTGTTCAGCTGTTTTGTCCCCTTGTCATCTGTTTATTTCTCCAATATTAATTGGGAGAGTGTCACTTTGGTTTTTCTTTGTAGTTCTCTCCAAAATTCCTGCGTGGTGTGTTCAGAGTCTGCTGGGAGTTGATGTTGTTTGCTTGGTCATCGCTGATTGACAGGTTAGATTGGAGACGGATGGATGACGTGAAGCCACAAGTTTCTGCAACCAGCACCCGACTGCTGCAAAAATAACCTCAGAAATGTCTTTGCTGATGTGCGATTATCATTCGTTATTTGACATCTTTCTACTTACTGCTGTAAATCAACAGGTGAACTGAAGAGCTCACACAGTCCCGTGAAAAGTCATTGGTCAATTTCCAACTTGTCTCTCAGCAAATGACTCAGCACCGTCAGTCCTCTCCTGGTGTCTCCGTCCAGAAGCAGCAGCAGGACGGAAGATTTAGAGAATAAGTTTGTGTTCCCTCCATCTAAGTCCTGCACGATATCAGCCTCATAATAGCCGCAAGACGTAGGACGTTGGGACCAAAAATGTGCGTCAGGAACGACATTTCATGCCTTCGTCCTGTGTCCGATCATCAGAGCTGCAGCTGAATCTTTGCAGAAACTACATAAGTCGGTTTGAAGATTCTGGCTTTCATCAATGTTTTTTTATTTAGGATTTCTTCTTAATTAAGAGCAGAATCTACGCACGTCTGAGTGCAAAATAGTTGGTTATTGAACTTTCTTCAATTTTAACAGTTGTATGAGATTAAAGGAATAAAAAAATAATAATAATTTTAAATAATGTTTGATATTTCCCAAAGCATTATAGTCTTTTAAAATAAAGAATTCACAAATAACTTTAATTGTGAACACATTAGTGATTGATCGTGATATTTATAGACCTACAGACGATATTAAATATTACATCTCGTGCTATTGAAGGTTTGTTTTTCACGTGTCCAGAGCTCCAGCGTTAGACGTGACTGAGCTCTGGACGTCCTGTGTGCACACGGCGCTGCACTCTCATGGCGTTTACCTGATTCCATTTATGAGGACAATAAAATTCATCGTTAGGCAAGACAATGTTATTTATGAAGCACATTTTAACAACAAGGCAATTGAAAGTGCTTTACAAAAACTGTTAAAAGCCTCGGGACAAAGTAATAGAGAAACGCATTATAAAAACACATTTTAATACACGGCCATTAAAATGCAAAGAGAATAGAAGTGAAGACTAAAGCAGAATAAGACGTGTAGAAAATACAACAATAAAAGCTTCAGTGCTGAGTAAGAAATGAATGATTAGCCTATAAGAAGAAGGGTGGATAAGTCGTTTATTAATGTCTATTGCTAATAGTAATGGACCAAGTATTGAAGAAGTATATTCTCCCTGTGACATTATTTAATACTAAAAGTATTTAGGTTTAATACGAAGTACTAGAATAAAATATACTTTATTCATCCCGTTGGGGATTCAGGTGTCCAGTAGCTCACACGATCCTATAAATATAATATACATAAATGATGAGGGGATAGAAAAGATATGAAATCACAATATTATGCATGAGAAAAAGTACAATACTGTTAAAGTGGCTGTAATGAGCTGCACGTCCTGTAGGGGGCGCTAGCAGGGCTTCAGTGTGATGGTGCAGCTGCTTCACCTCCACATGTTTGTGTGAATGAGACCCTGCAAAGTGGAAACTGAATAGTATTCAACACACACACACACACACACACACTCTTGACAAACTTCCTCGCTGCTGCGTGCAGATGATTGTCAGCTCCTCAGGCTGGAGCTGGGTCTGGTGGGCGTATTGATCGGAGGAGCATCATCTCCCACACTCGGCATCGTGTTCAACAAAGGTCGCAGAGTCAGCTGTGAACCCTGAATACTTTCTCTTTTTATTGACTTCAGACTCTTCTCTCTCTCTCTCTGTTTCTCTGTTTCTCTGTTTCCATCGTGCAGCTCAGATTTCACAATGTTCTGCTTGTCAGAGAGGAAATGCTTCTGGCAGTATTGATAGATTAATGATCTAAAGGTAATTCAGCTACAACAACTTACAAACTTTTCTGACTTTATAACCAGGCTGCAGGTCTTGAGTCTGTATCTGAAGAGGTTTCTTTTCCATCGTCTTGGACTTGTCTGGGTTTGGTGGATGTTTGGACTTGTTTACTCGGACTTGTCTCAGCCTTTCTGGGTGTTTAAGTTTGGACTCTCTGGTATTTTGACTTGTGGGTGTTTATTTAAACGCCAATAAAGGAGAAAACACGGCAACAGAAACTCTAAAACTCAAAGAACGTGATCGGATAATAAGAAAATTATAAAAGTTTAATAAACACAATGATAATACGATGATAACGCGCTAAAATATGCAGTAAATTGTAATAATGTAGTCGTGTTTATCGGCCATCGACCTTGAATTTCTGTCGGGGAAAATAGTTTTGAACACTTCAGGTCACGGTTGACCGACAGATACGTCCTCATTTTAATCTTTGCAGCTGAAACGTAAAACAAAAGCGCTTCCACGCGCTCGCGGTCCAGACGACGGGTCAGGCTCAGGGGCGTCTTTGACTCGCTCGTTGACTCGGACGTTTCTCTGTAACTGTGACGTTTTACCTCTGATTTGTCTTTCAAGTGTTTAGACTCGGACTTGTCTTGGTCTGGATGTGTCTCCTACCAAAAGAAAAATAAAAGTCTGTGTGTGTGGATATATATATATATATATATATATATATATGAAACAACGGTCAACTTGTGGGTGTTTTTTAAATCGGACTTGACTCTGAATTGACATAAGTGGTCTTGACTAAAGCTCTGCTTTATAAATAAAACATCCTGTTTAAAGACGCCTTCTTCCGCTCTGCTGTTGCTATATCAACGTTAAAAATGTCGGATTGGGAAGAAGAAAAAAAGCCAGAACCCGACTTATTCATATGCATATGCTATTATACAGCTGGAGCTGAATCCCAGAAGCAAAGCAGTGAATATATATTTTTATTTTCGTTTTTGAGCCGAGCTTTGATAAATGCAGCGGCAGTGAACTCTGTTGGAGAATAGCGTTTTAGCTCCGAGGGATGAAGAAGCAGCATCTTCCGGAAGGCTGCGGACTCCTGAGACGGTGAAAAGCGAGCGGGTGCAGAGACTGCCGGGCAAAATGTTGTTCGTAAACAAGCAAACAGCATAATCAGGCCAGCTCCCAGGGTCTGCACACAGCAAAAGCTTTGCAGTGTTTGGAAAGTGTAAAATAATTACTCATGAGGTCTTCCCTGGAAGCAGGTGAGTGTGTTTGGATGCTTGCCCTGAAAAACATGATTCACACACAAATGTTCCAGCAGAAACGCTCTGACACCAGGTAAAATACTGAAATCTTAATAAATCAAAAAGAAATTTATCTTTTTAAGAGGAAATGCAGCAGAAGGGCGAATACTAAGAGAGGCTTACAGTCTCTGGTGCTATTTATTACATGTTGCCTCTGTAAACTACCTGTTAGGTTGATGGAAATTAAGTCAAGTTTTTTAAAGCCCACCCACACAAATAACAGCACTTACATCATCAGTGGGAGCTGAAGATGGTTTGTGTCCACCTGATGCATATATGTCCAATATTCTCTCTTTGAGCTCTGTTTTTGGTCTCCACCGACTCCTGAGAGGAAGATCTGTCTCTTTAAATCAGCGCTGCCCAAAACTAAAGTTTAATGACAAAAGTTCCCCTAATTGTGGGCCACTGTCTCCGCCCGCCATGCTCAGATTCTGATTGTTTTATTTTTCAGATTTAAAGGGAATTTCTCCTTCGCAAAAAAATAAAATGACATTAACAGCACTTCATAATAGATTTTAAAAAAAATGTACATTTTATTTTCCGCTATAAATCTCTGCCGGGTCGAATCAAAGCGTCTGCTGGGCCAACTTCGGCCCGCAGGCCCCACTTTGGGCAGCCATGATCCACTATGTTCAGGTAGTGTACAGTGGGTTTTAGAGCTTTTTCTCTGAAAACAACTGCCTGCTCAAAACAAAGCAGTGAGAGCAGTGAAAGCAGTGAAAGCAGTGAAAGTGAACCCAAACAGTAAAGTTGCTTGTCAGAGATATTTGGTTTTATTTTCGGACATTTCGTGAATGAACTCAATTAAAGATGTACACATCTACAGTAAAAATCTCCATCATTTGGGGTTGTTCATGTTTGGGTCACTGCCTAGAAACCGTGCGACACGTTTTCATAACATTTAATTACATTTTCAGCAGTTAAGTCCTGTCAGTTTGTGCGTACGGCTCATTACACTGGAGGCAGGTTTAATCTGTGAATGACAAACGCTCCTGTGCTGAACACGGAGAGGAATTTGGGTGATTGACAGACGTTTAGGCCCAAAAAACGAAACCAGCCGAGTGTCGGAGCAGTTGTCGGTCACACAGATTTCTTTTTGTCACACGCTGCTTTTCTATTTCCATCTTTATACAATTCTTACTGAACTATGTCTACATAATATTCTTAAAATCCTCAATCATCCTTCTGCAGGAAGAGCAGCCTCACTGTTCTGCATCTTCAATGACTAATATCTTTTTCTTTTAATATCAAGTGAGTATTGTTGAATACATTCAGCGTGATGTATCGGAGGTTCAAAATGGCCGGCCTACTTCAGAGCTCCTTTTGTCTGCAGAACATTTGACCAGGAATATGACTACTTTAACGTTTTGTCAAGTGGAAGATGAAGCACAGCGTGAAATAAAAACACCCTCTCAACCGACCTTGAAATGTGAACGACTTCCATTTGAAAAGATTCGGCACGTCTCCATTACCTTCCATACCAAGTGCAATCAAACGTCCTGGTAAAAGTTCACTTTAATGATGTGTTAACACTTGTGTTTTAAACAACTAATGTCCGTGGTACCAGAAAGTAGAAATGTGGAATATATCATGTAACTTTAATCCCTGACTTTTTAATTTAGGACTTAAAACATATTTCTGCTATGGTGGCAGGTGACTTGAATTAAAATGTTTTCATTTTAAGTACTAATTCAGGCTCTAATTGAGTTGTGTAAAAAGTGCTTCAGTGTCGAATATTTCCTGCAGTTAATTTACAATAAAGAGACTGCGGTCGCCACTGACGGCAGTTTGCTCTTTAAAAACACAGGATGTCCCGCTAGTGACAATCCTCTCTGTCCAATCAGCGGTCGGCAGCGTTTGAATGTCACTTTTAGTATCGACTTAGCGCGGCACTAGAAAAAGGAACCGGGTAATATCCCTAGTGGAAAACCAAAAAAGAGCGAGTGGCGTCGAGACGTACCATGCAGAGGAAATGTGCCATAATAAACACTTCACCTTCAACTGAAAGCCTCTGGACTTACGCATCGGTTGGTGACTTCTGATGTTGAAGCGAAGTCTACAGATGACTTCCTGACGCTGGTTACGCTTTGTAACGTGACGACTATGTCTGCGTCCTGCAAAGGTTTGAACGTTTGAGACGTTTTAAACATCTGAGCATCGTCAGATGTTTAAAACGTCTCAAACGTTCAGATTTCATCCTCACTCCAATGCTTCCTGGATGCATTCACACTTTTTAATATGTGATGAGTCGCATCACGACGGGCTGAACGAGGCCTGGGATCAGATCAGTTCAGATCACTCGGGGCAGCGGCTCCGCAGGTGAGTCTGCGTCTGTTCTTGATCAGTTTGTCTTTTCACTCTGAAACTCTGATCGTCTTTATGTAACCACACAGCTTTGTGTTGTTGCCATGGCGTCGATATCTGACACTCTGCTGCAGCGCCTACATGATTTAGGTGGCGCAGTCACATCTGACACACACACACACACACACACACACACACACTCTCTAACAGAAGTGTGTGTGTGTCAGTGAGGGAGGAAAGACAGAAAACAGTATTTAGTGTCTGCTGCCTTGTGTGAGCTGCTTCATGTTAAATGGTTCCACTTCTTTTACACATGTATATATAGAAAATTCACACACAGATATGATATAAATGAATATAAAAAAAAAGGTATAACATTATATTTTATATTTATTCCATTGCAGAAGGTTCTGCTAGTTTTTCATGAACCAAAACATGAGTTTTGTCCGGTGGCTCTGAGAGCTCAACGCTCTGCAGATGAAGAAACATCTTCAGCAGTTTGACGACAAGCTGCAGCGTTTTTGAAAAACACTGCAAGAAGCTCACAACACAACAGAAACTGTTTCCAGACGCTAGAAAGTGATGCACGCTTCTGTCTGAAGCGGTGAAATGGTCCCCGGCGGTTTGCTCACAGACCTGTCAGGTGAGCTCAGCGTCATGTTGCCTTCAATTGATGCGAAGCTGGATGATATTTAACACTATTAATTATTAAAAGTGGATAATAATGTTTTAATATCTGTGAATGCAAGACACGGTGATCCAGGTTTTATGGACGTGTAGGTGTGTCAAAGCAGTTCGTCTGCTTTGCCTTCGTACAGTTTTCATTTGGAGTCGCTGAACTTCAGCACGTTTAGTTTTGTAAAAGTAAGTAAAGTAAAAGACCCAATTACTGTTTCCCATAGACGATGTCAGGGAAGTGATCAGGAAAAAGGATCAAAAGTTCAAGCCTGTGGACACGAACCTACGACTCCCAAGGTGCATTTGGATAAGAAACACGTCATGACCTTCAGCTTCATGTGCTCGCTAACCACGGGCAGAAACTAACAGCTGAGAAAACTATCAACGCACTTTTGCAGCTTAAATAAAACTTAATTTCTGGATCAATGTTTTGTTTACCGCTGAAACAACAAAGCGCTTTTAACTTGTTCTTTAATGGCTTCTTCTCTGTTGCAGTGGTAGCCGAGGCTCATGGGTATTGTAGTATTTATGGACTCGCTTCATCATTCGGGTGTGTCCCGTGTTTCTATTTTATGCAACATTGACGATATTTTATTTAATTTTTTTACTGAAATGTCAATACAGGAGAAAATACTGTCCAGCCTCACAGAGCTGCTAGCATGACTACAGAGGTTTATTCTTGTCTCAGCAATATCTCATGATAAATAATATTGAAAGCAGCTGGAAAAAGAGGAATTAAGCACTGAGGTTGTTCTTTGTTTTTTCTGATGTTTTTTTTTGGGTTTCAGGAAGCAAAAAAGTCTAAAATAATTCAATTTTGAGACTTCCCCTTTGAGAACTCCGTATCTAAATCCACCTTCTGAGCTCTGCTGCTACAAACACTAAGTCACAACACGTCATCACAGTGTCACCTTCATCTCATTTCAGCAGGAAATAAATGAAACATTTCCTGGTCTGGATCCTCAACGTCTGCAGACAAACCAGGACACAGAACCGAAGAACAGATTGTTGTTTCTGTGACGTCCGCGACTGAAGTCTGCTGAAGATCATTACCGAGCAATTACCCTGATGTGGTCTTTACGTAATATATATGAACATACGCCCACAAACACATACAGTAAGACTGCATCTCATGTCATTAAAAGAGCAGCTTCCATCTGAAAACGTCTGCTAATGAATGCATTCTTCTCTCGTTCCCACACCAACCCCACAAATGTTGGGAATGAATGTGTAATTAGAAACTACCATCTGTAATGAAGCGGAGATCAGTCCGGAGGTCGCTCGCACACGGATCCACGGATGATCAACAAACTGCAGAATGCTTTGTCCTGGTGCCCATTATTACCAGCCTCCTCGAACATAACCACATGTAACTTGGCGTGCAGCTGTTTTCTCAGGTTCTGCTTGTGTTCTGTACTCTGCACGCCGAGTGTTGCCCTGCTCAGGAAGTGATGACCCACTAAATCCAAGGTGCAAGTACTCTCTGCGGGATAAACACGGTAAACTCTGCAATTACTGAAGCCAGACGTGTGTGTAGATGAGCTCTGAGAGTGTGTTTCAATATACGGTGCAGGAGTTATATACAGGAGACGTGTTGTACAGCGCCATATAAACGCAGTTACCATTCACCATATTCTGATCCAAGGTGTTTTCGGTTCCGTTTGTCCGTCTGTATGTCAGCAGGGTTACGATTTATTAAAATGTTTATCATTGCATTTAGGATGGACATTCTCTCTCTCCCCCCCGGCAACAAACAGTTATTAAGCGAAATGTCCGAGACGGCACAAACCGCCTTTCTCTGCTCCTCATTGCCAACAAAGGCAACGAGTTCTAGTCAGTCAGAGGCCGAGGAGGGCGTAGGTCATGCCTTTGCCATCGTGCAGAGTGTGTATTTTCGGAACAAGGGCTGTTTGTTTTCGGGAAAATGGCCGTTCAGACCAATGGGAGATTCTTTTAGACTATTGCGGTTTTGGAATAATCCCCTGAGGAAGAACCCATTACATCCTGGAGTGGATGCACATTATTTTTCTCTGTGCGAGATAAGACTGAGCTCTTTGAGTGCCCTTCTAGTTCTTCCGTGTAGACTGCAGATTGTTTGCACAGTGTTCTAGTCTCCGTTTATCTACAGTCCCCACTAACGGTCGAGTAGATCAAGTAACGTTTCCAGTGGTGAGATATTTTTTCCCACTGACTAGCGGAGCAGAGAGACGAAACACTGCTATATTTTATATTCTCTTAAAGAAAAAAGCTAAGCAGTCACTTGTAGCATCCTAGAAGATTGTTGTCCTTCTGATACAGGAGAGAATAAAGCAGCAGAGCGGGAAAGCTGAAGGCAGAAGACTTCTGATTTTATAATGTTATCAGTGTTTCATTCATAACTTGTAAAAGTGGAGGAAGAAATCTATTAAATAGTTTGATGCACATCTGAACTGCACTGGCCGGATAATGTTCTGTGACGATGCAGGGCAGAACCTAGAACCAAAGCCTCGCAGGTTCCTAAAAGTTATGGGACGTTCAATTTCCCGTAGTGGAAATACATCACTGACATTGAACAGGCAGCTGATTTAGATTGGCCTGCGCAGTATAGTGCAAACTATAAATCTAGGCAGGAGATTTGAGAGTGCAGAGGGGTTGTTTAGTTGAATATGTCAGTCGAGTCTGACTTATTGATCTTTTCCTGCCTGAGGTTTGTGTTAGAATAGAGAAGAATGTAGAATAATCTATGGCCCCAACCATGGCTGTGAAATATCAGTAGCCTGTGTTGTGTACTGATAAATATCAGTTATTGCCTTAAATGTACGATATGTCATTTCTGCAGCTTTCAATCAAAACTACGACAGTTTGTCATTGATCAGTGATCGGGAGCCAAATTATCCACAGAGGTCTCGTTCTCCCCAAAACTAACGGACTCGGTGAGTAAAGATGTTCAAAAAAAAAAAACTAAATTAAGTAGTTTTAAGTTCAGCATGTTAAAATGAAGATTTAAGATCCAGACGTCTGATGACTGCTGGAGCTGTTGCCCCCGCGACCCGACCCCGGATAAGCGGTTGAAGATGGATGGATGGACGTCTGATGACTGAAATAATTCATCCGGTTAAAAATGACCAAGATCTAAAAAGTGTAAGTTAAAAATGAGGCTTGAAACTGTATAAAGTCCAGTCATGACGACTACAACACTGCTGCGTGCACAAAGGGTCTGTTGTACGTTACCTTGATTTAAAATATTGGAAATTTGGGATAATGTAAGTACAGAAGTCGACAAAATACACAACATGGGTCTAGTTGTGTTGAGACATTTTAATGCGTAAATGTCACCTATTAAATCTTTAAACGGTCCTGATATCCTTAAACAAACACAAAGTCGTGTTGCAGCCCACAAGGTCAGATTATGTTAAATCGCAGTGTTGTTTCCACAGCTCGGTGTGAATCCTCCGTCAGGTGGAAACAAATGTGAGCAGAGAAAAGTGGAAACGTCTTCAGAGCCTCTTTCCAGATATATCCAAAGACAAGGCAGTAACTAGGAGCGTGGCGCATGGCAACTGTAAGACATCACATCCTAGATCTAAATTTGGATCAACTTTCTCTATAAAGGGCTGTCAACTCTGGAGCACAATACAAATCCAATCATTTCCAGAGAGAAAGTCAAATTTGAAGAGTTACTGTAAAGGACCGAGGCGTTCTGCTGTATTCTGAGATGTGTATTTTGCTTGTTTTTCAATATTTGTCGTGTATTGTGGTTGTACGACGTTGAAAGCTTTGTTTTTTAACTACACTTTGACTGCACACGTAAAAGCCCAACGAGGAACGAGAGTTGAAAATGAGCATTGGCTCTAAACTCTGTGCAGCATCAGTTTCATGCTCCGTGTTGGAACTGCATCGTTCCTATCAAATAAAACTAAAAATCTGCACACATCACTGCAATCTATTTTTATGATTTGTATTGATTTCCCCTGACCATTCAGTGCAGTGCGCTGACACCCCGAGCTTTCACCTGCACTGCCCAGCAACAGTGATGTTTCATTGCATGTCTGATGTTAGTGCGTTGGGCTGGGTCCAGGATGGATTCAGGGATAATTGCAGGTGACAGATTAGTTTGGGTTTGGCTTGTGTTGAGTGTTGCAGGTACAGGTTTGCAAACTTGACATTTTCAGGAGGGGAAATCAGATAAAATAAACGTCCTTACGTGTAAGAACTCGTTTTGAGAAGTTTAACCAACAGGTTTGTGGCATATGAGCTGGATGACTGAGGTTTCAGTGCAAACCCAGAATATACAGAAGATTTGTTCGTTCTTTTTTTTTTTTTTTGCTCGTACCCTATAGCCCCAGCGTGTAGTTACAGCTTTGATGAGGTGCCGGTCAGCTCTGGTGCAGTTTGTGGTGCAGCTGCAGAGCTCTGTTGCTATGCTGTAACCTCCTCCTTACATCCATCTCAGCACTCAGACTGAAGCTCTTTGAATTTGTACTTTGGGAAGAAGGTAAAGAAACAAGAAAATAATATCCTGGACAGGTTCTGCAGAGAAACAGAGTGCAGGTTAGGGTTGTGTGTGTGCGTGTGTGTGTTTGTGTGCAGCACTCATACTGTGTGGGTGTTTAACTCTGTGTGTGTGTGTGTGTGTGTGTCACTTACTGCGTGGGTTGAATTGCAAATGACTACATCTCATTGACATGTACAAAGTGCTTTTCCTTCTTTACCTTCTACTGTTGTGATATATGAACTAGACTACATGGTCATAGTGTGACGCTGTGTGTCTGTGTGTGTGTGTGTGTGTGTGTGTGTGGGTGCTGAGGTTGTGCGGCTGTTTGAAGTGAGCAATGGGGTGCAGCGCTGCAGCTGCTGTTTGCATGCTAATGCTGCGGCAGAGCTGGAGGACGTGGGAGAGGAGGGGAAAAGGCCAGAGCCCGCCCACACCCACACCAACACACACCAACACACACAAAATCACAACCTGCCATTTCACACTTCTCCTGGTGGAGAATCAGAGAAGCGGCTGGATATGTTTGTGTTGCTGCCTCACTGCGGAGTAAACCCACCAACATCCACGTTGAGCCCAGACGACGAACCAAAACCTTCGTCAGCCGTCGATGGACAAATGTTTAGGCTCTGCGGCAGAATAGAAACTGTGGTAATGAGTGACTTAAGTAAAGGATCAGAGTACTTTTTCCACCACTGGTCAAAGTCACAATACTGCAGTGTAAAAATATTATGTTACAAGTGAAAGTCCTGCTTTCAAAACACCAAAATATACTTAAAGTTTCAAAAGTAAAAGTTCTCATTATGCAGAATGAACAACCTTCGGGTCTGAATGAAGCCAAAGTGAAAGTGTCTTAAAGTTGCATTCTCTCTAATATCCAGCTCCGACTCCTCTGGTTGCAAAAAGAAGTCTGATTGTATAGAAGTCTATGAGAAAATGACTCTACTTCTCACGTAATTTATTTCCTCAGTAAACTTTTTCCTGACGAGTTTATGGTCTCAGTCACTAGTTTCACGTCTTCTTCAGTGAAGCATGATGTTCGTTCAGTAAATTATGCTCCCGTTTAGAGTAAACTGGACAATAAGGCACCGCAGGCTTTAGGGCGGGGCTACCTTGTGATTGACAGGTTGCTACCATGGTGTTTAGCTCCACCCCTTCCTGTGATTTCTGGTTCCAAAAAAACAAGAAGGCGACGGCCAAAACGCCAAACTTGAGGCTTGAAACGGTGACTACGTCCACTTCTTATTTACAGTCTATGAGAATTACCCATTTCAGAGTCATATATTTTATATTACTGGGTTTTGATTATTGATGCATTTATGTGTTCATCACTTTAATGTGGAGCCAATTTTGATTACTTCATATCGCCTCTGCTGGACACCTAACTTTTAATAATGCATCGTAATTCATTAGATCATTTATATTTATATTTATATTATATTTTCAAGAAAATTAAGTATATTTTCATTTTCAAGCTTTTTTCAGAAAATTAAGTATTTTTTCACATTCAAGCTTTTTTCAAGAAAATTAAGTATTTTTTCACATTCAAGCTTTTTTCATGAAAATTAAGGTTTTTCCACCACTGGTCAAAGTCACAATACTGCAAGAATGTAAAAATATTATGTTACAAGTGAAAGTCCTGCTTTCAAAACCTGCAAAGTAACTACTATTGTCAGATAAAGTGCATTTATCAGTCCTCACACCACCGACTGTATATATAAGGTCAATACATGATAAACTGTCTCTTTTTACAAACTGTTCACAAGTATGATGGCTTATGTAATAAAACCAAACCTATATTTATTTTACATACAAACAATATAAACTCAAGTGTGCAATCGCTCATGTGACTGATCTGTACATATGTTCTGCTCCCACCCAGAACGTAAACATGCATCATAGAAATACATAAAAGCCTCCCGTCCATCATTCCTCCACACAAAACAACACAATGAGCCAACATGTTGTTCAACCAGCTGAGTCCAGGCAGGTAAACAGACTGGGTGAGGTGAGTAAATGGTGTTTCACAATCTGGGCAGTGCAGCACACGGCGGAGTAAATGAGGTTTTTAACCTGAGGGACGGAGGAGTGTATTTCCGGCCTTTAGAAGTGTACGTCTCTGAGTGCATGATTGGCTTGAAGTGAAAGCAGCTGATGAAAAGTTAATGGTAGCGGTGAGCAGTCCCTCCCCCCCGGGCAGCGGTAATGACAGGGTTTGACTTCATGTCAGGGACCACCAGCAGCGCCCCGGGCCAGGAGGCGAGCCTCGCCCTACTGCCCGGGGCAGGGACTCCTCTCCCTGCGTATCCATCAGCTGACAGCTGGCTGCAGGAGCCGCGGTGCTGAGAATGATGGGAAACTCCTTGAGCAGGTGATTGATGTGCGACCTGGAGCAGCGTCACCTCGTATGGATTCTCTCCTGACCTTTCACCTCGGCTGACAGAGACTATATTTCTTCTCCGTCAAGCACGGAAACAGCTGAGATAGAGATTAAACTGCATAAATTAAATAAAAATGCATGGTGACATTAACATAATTTCATATTCAGGTTTGTTCAGTTCAGAGTGATCTCAGTCAAGCTGTGTTTGTGTCGGTTTATCCAGAGCTTCTCATTCCACTGATAATCAGAATGAGAAGTCGATTAAAAACTGTGAAATAAATCTAAAGATTTGGGTTTGAGTTGAGATCTTCAAATAGGAAATATAAACCTCACGCTAAAAGTGACCCGGGGTTCTTTATTTTAATTTTAATTTTGAATCAGAATGAGAAATTCTCCACTCCACGTCATTGCTTCCTCTTACAGGAACAGACACAGAAACAATGTGTATGGGGACATAGAATCCAGGCTCTTATTTTGAAAAAATATGGATATTTTCAAAAACTGTTTGGAATGAGCCTTTAAGCCCCTGAAAACCTAGTTTGAAATCTGCAGTATTTCTCTATAACATAAACATTTAAAATGAATAAACAAAAATCAAAGCTGACGTTTGGTAATAAATAATACTTCATGAATAAAATATGTTTTGTTTCACACTCAGCTAATCTGCTTCGTCAGGACGGTGTGGGTGTGGTTTGATCACATTTGATTGACAGTACTGGGAACATAAACAGCAAATGTCATCACATTTCAATTCTGATCGACCTTAAACTTTTTCACAGCATAAACAAACTAAAAAACAAACAAATCATTTCTAAAACTGTTTCAACTTTTTGCAGGAAATTTTGTCCTGATTATATATTTCACTTTATTTGGACGTCAAACTGAAAGCGAGCAAATACTGGAGGCAAGAAGTCGTTCTGGGTAATAATTTCGCCTTTGTTTTCCCAGATGTGTTTATTAATAACTTGGTAAATTACATGTTAATATTACTGAAAAAAGGAGGATTCAAATAAAATCTAAAATAGACAATACTACATGTCCATAAATCTAACCTGAACTTTTAAGTAACTTGTGAGTCTTTTGTACAAGGTTTTTTCTGTGTCTCCGCTGTATTTGACAAAGATGGACGTCATTAAAAAGTCACGGCATGTTTGTCGTCTGTTGAATGAAGTCAGCGGTGGTGGGACGGACGACAACGCATGAAATAGTGTTTGTATTGTTATTGATTTTCTTTTTCCAGGAACCTGCTGGAGCTGTGTGGGCTCAGCAAAAAAAAAAAAAAAAAAGAGAAAAAAGTTTGAACCTAAAAGCACAACGGTAAAATATAAAGTTTATTCAAGGTCGAAAAACAAGCACAAAGTAAAAAAGCAGACAGGTACGAGGCAACGATGGCTGGTGCACCACTTTGGTCCAGACTGAAATATCTCAACAACTATTGGATGGATTTCCATTAATATATTTATATATATTAATATATAATATATTCATGTTCCCCAGAGGATGAATCCCAGTGACGTTGGTGATCCTCTGACTTTTCCACGAGCGCCACCATGAGGTTCACATTTGCTGTTTTTAACGAAACATCTCAACTACTATTGGACGGGTTGCCGTGCACTTTGGATCCCTCATGCATGTTCCCCTCATTATTTGTACTAACTTTGACGATACCTTCACTTTCATCATCGTTTTTATTTCAATACTCACTGTTACAAACTGATGGGTCTATGGCAGGTGTATATATATGTAACCTTGATATTTGTATCAGTGTGTGTACTTGGTATGCAAAGCACTCAATACTATTGGATTAACTATGAGCAGCAGGTGTGGGATGTCACCTGTGTTTAGTATATGCATTGTGGGTATTTAAGATGGAGACGCTCTGAGGACCCTGGTGTTCGTTACACAGCAGCATTAAAGTCCTTTAAATCGGAGCTCTATCTGTTCTTACTCTTATATTTTGAGTCAGACACTGGGATGTGCGTGACCTTTATTATAATTTTACTCTGACTTTGAGAGGCGTTGTACTTTTTTCCAGCAGCAGGTCGGAAGTGTTCTTGTTCTGAGTTGTTTTGAACGCAGCACAAGCACAGCATCACGTAGCTGCTTGTGTCGCTGTTACACTCCGGTGTAATGGATTGGTTGTGCTGCTTCATGCAGATGCAGCAGCACAATGATGATGAATCCTGCAGACAAGCGCTGAAAGTACCTGAAGCACACATTTAGTATCTCCTCCTGAGCAGAGCCCACGTTCACATCCAGAAACTCATCCCCAACGCAGGCGAAGGAGCGTTTAGACAGAAGTTATGTAAGGTCTGCAGGTGAATCAGCTCCACGGCTGTCTATCTTCATCACTTATGTTCACATCTGCAGCCAAACAGAGACCGAAAGGAAACCATATCACTGACTTGTGCATCAGGTAAAGTCACAGGGACTGTGGATGAAAACCTCTCTGTGTATTATCGAGCCTGTTTGCGCTTTGGTTCCTTCACATATATAAATCTGTGCATATCATGTTAGCAGGAGGCTCGCGAGGAAAAAACAGAAAAAGCCTTTGTGATAAAAATAATACAGATTACGTGAGAAGGTAGCCATGGATACAACATCCAGTCACCCTTGTCAGTGCATATATGGAGAGATTCATGCGTTTCCACCTCAAGTAGTTGTCTAAATGCTGCGTGTTGTCAGATAGCTGCAGTGTAGGTGGATCCTGACCCCAGGAAGTCACAGCGTTACATAAGCCTGATGGATTTGAATCACAGCCTCCATTTCATAATTAACATTAATACAGAAAAGTTTCTCTTGAAAACTGCTCCACATTCCAGCAGCAGTGCTGGTCTGTGATTTAATCAGGATTAAATCTCAGATTTCACTCCTGCTTTCAACATTTCAACAGAAAACTCCCCAACATGAGACGAGACCTCTTGAAAGCCTCCAGTCGAACAGTCATTCCTGTGAAACATTTGAGGACAGTTCTGCTTTTCACAACCTTTCATCCCGTCGGAAAATATGTTACTGACCAAGGATGCTTCTGAAATCACTCCCTCGTTCCCTCGTTCGCTCACCTCCACATTATGAACACTCAATGGTTCCTTAGTGGCACTCACTGAGAGAAAGTCCATGTCAAGGGCTCCACTTGTTTTGATTCATTGAATGAATTTTTGAGGGCTTTATAGTGCGCGAATTACTCGCTGAAACACAGTAAATTTAGTTTACGGAAGGATTTTGGACACACCTTATGTTCATTTCTGAGGATAAAGTGTTTTCACTAATAAAAATGTTGACTTACTTTACTGATTCTACTCTTTACAAACACTCTAATGCTGTTGCAGCACATGCTAACCTCTTTAGGATCCAGTCACCTCTCACACACCTTCACCGCACCCGTATCTGCAAGGAGCTCCTCACAGGACACTGACATTACTTGAAGCAAAGATGCTCCTAAGTGATCGCGGTCTAATGTGTATATATATTTTATTTAGCTAACATTAGATATTTACGCAGCTAACAAACATGTTTAGCATTAACTAGGGCATTCGAAGGTAACAAAGTTTTCTCCGGATATGTTCGTCTGAAAAATGACATTTTAGTGACAGAATTGGCTTGTGAGAAATGGGTCCAATATTTACTTTGGTGATTATGGGGCGAAAGAATCGGTCATAATCTTTGTTCACCTCCACGTCTCGTGAAAAGGCGCGGCACAGATACAGGATATCGACTCTCAGTGTGTTGCCTTCTTTCTAAAGCGCCTCAGCTTGAAGTCCGACAAGATGGATTTTCGTGTAAACTCACGAGAATCCTTCTGCCGTGCAAAGGTCACCCCGTTGAATCCACCACTGTGGTACAGTAGGTCAAAGGTCAACCAGGAAGTACGTTTTAGAAATCGAACCGACCTTCAGTAAAGACTTTTGGTGGCGCTACATGAACAGCCAGATGATTTAACACCTGAAGGTCTAAAACAACAGTTATCGACATATTTCACCCTGAACCAAAGAGTCACAGAGTTAAAAATAAAAGCGGAAATAAGAAGTTCTGTCTCAATGAACATTCAGCCACAGCTGCTCAGTGCTGCAGTAACTCTGAGCTGCAGGTGGAATCACTCTTTTGTATCTGTGAACCTGCAGATGCACCAACAACACCTCACACAGTGATGTATGACGCTATTACACTGCAGACAGAGGATCAGTCAGCATCCTGCTGCAGTCGGTGCTGCGCCGGGCTTTTCTTTTAACAAATGC
>CALSBV010010288.1:707377-726085 GCA_943590825.1 Bovichtus diacanthus
CGACTCTGCAGGATGTATTGACAATAGATACACAGGTGTGTTGTGACAACAGGAGGGGAGGACTGCAGCGGATCAGGCAGGTGAGTCCTGACAGGGCACAATCTACCGCCGGGGGGGGGGTCTAAATGTTTCATTAACATATTAATCAGTGGTGGAGGAAGTGTTCAAAGTACTAATAGGCAGCAGTAGCTCAGTCTCCAGTCCCCCAGTCCTGTAATACCACGTGTTCCTCTAGAGGTGATAGTGAGTCAGTGTAGCTGCCTCAGTACAGGGAGAAGAAGTGCAGCTGCCTGTAAATATTACAGCCATGTTCCGTCTGTTTTATACTTTATTTATTGGATTACAGAAATGAGAAAACCCCCCGCACCACCTCGCTCCGTCCTCACAGCTGCCAGGAGGCTGTTTCTCCGAACGTAAACGCCGTAGCTTCAGTTAGCAGTTAGCTGGAGTTCAGCACCGGGGAACTGCAGACTCCCTGTTGCTGCTGTTACACAGGTCCAGCTGTGACTGCTGGTGGTGGTGCTGGTGCTGGTGCTGGTGCTGGTGCTGGTGCTGGTTCTGGTTCTGGCTCCGTCTGACGGAGGCGGCTGCAGAGTGCCGGCTCTGCCGACCTCTCACCTCCCCCGCTGCTCTCCTGGCTGCGGCGGGAAGACGAGGCGAATATGTGGGTCGTTTTCTAGTTTCTGCCACTTTGGATTTAGTCCAATAAACTGACGTAGCGTTGTACGGACTACAGCTACGATTAACATCAGTGGATCAGATACAGTAAATATGCTACTACAACTAAAATATGAACGTTAGAGATTGTATGGACCCGTTTAGAGGTGAAATACTGAGCCCTATTTCCTTGGAGCAGGTGGCTCAGAATTACACATTAAACCTTTAAAAGAGGAATTAAAATCCTACATTTCCATAATACCACAGTTAGTCAAAGTCCTGCATTGAAAATGTTACTTAAGTAAAAGTTTGTAAGTATTAAAAGCAGAAGCACTCAATGCAGAAAAATGCCCCCCCGACTGTATTTTATCATTAGATTATTATAATTCATGCATTAATGTAATTTCCTGCTGTAGTTGGTTGATGTGGAGCTAATTTTGATCTAATTTTAATCTCTGGTTCCAATTTTTTAATAAATTACTGCTGTTTCTATCTGTCCACTGGGGGTCGAGCTGTCCAAGAGCAGCAGAACCTCCGCGTACTAAACACCGTCAAGCATAAGCTGCTGGCATTTTAAATGATCATTGATTGTGAATGATTTCAGATTGTACTTGTACTTCTTTACTCTTAAAGAAAGGGGAAACATTTGGAGACGTTGTTATTTATGTGTTATTATCCCACTTGAGATCAAATCGGGTTGTATGACCGTACCCAAAATATTATCTGCATCTTTAGACTTTTCTCCAACTATGAACCACTAACTAGTATCACATTGCATTGGTTTTTTTGTTTGTTTGTGGGAATACAATTATGATGGAAAGCACAATAACCACTTTCATGCATTTCACTTATATTTGATCATTTTTTTACATGGTTGAAGAACTTGTGCTCCTTTGATGTTAATGTCCATTCATTGTTCATTGTTGATGGTAAATGTAGTCAATTGAAGCGATAAATTCCTCACTGCGTGCTATATTGAGCGAGAAAAGCTGAGTTCTGCTGCACGCAGAGCACGTGCCGGCATCTACCAGGATGCATTGCGTGCGAGTTTAGGACACCCGGGGGGTCCCCACAGGCCATATCCTCTAATGCAGCTGCAGCCTCGGTCTCTCTCCGCTACATTCCTTCGGCTGTGTACTCCCGTTGTTGGAAACGTAATCGAAGGGAACAAGGAAGTTCTGTTTTTGAACGGCATGTAGAGCAGACCCAGTTATAAACTAGCCGGTGAACACAGTGGAGCATTTATCAGCAAAAGAGCCAGATATTTCTCTCAGGAGTTGGTGGAGACCCAAAACAGAGCTGAAAGAGAATACATTACATATTTGCAGCGATCAGAGACTAGAAATCCAAGATGAACTAGTTTGTAGGTCGTCCCTGCATCCAACTGTGACAGCGCTGGATGCAGGAAGAACAAGATCTTGCAGCAGGAGAACTTTCTATGTCAATATAGCACGCATTCAGGATTTTATTGTTTCAACTGACTGCATTAACCGGATTATAGTATCCCCCTACTTTTGAAATAAACCCTTCCAAGAACAAAGCATCTGTAAAAACAAACAAACAGAACAGATATTAGCATAGTTCTGGCAGAAATTATATTAATATATTATAATTCCTTCCAAAATATATGCACTTCTAGGAGAATGTGTTAATATTTTGTGTACTACCTGCAGAGACAGGTACAGTAAAGTAAAGACGAGTGTATGTACAGAAGAGACAAGCAGCTGTGGAGACTGACGGTCACTTTGGGAATCGGTTGCTCTCCTTCTTCTGCAGTCACTTTGTACTGAAAGTGAGGCAGTGCGCTGTGCTGTGCTGTTAAATGGCAGCTTTAACCACCTCTCTGCCTCTCTGTCATTAGCATAGCGTAGGAGGCAGAGCTGATTGAGTGGCCAGTTGGCAGTCAGAGAGAAATTTCTTTTCAGATTCTTTGTTCATGTTCTGCGTTTCAAGCAGAAAAAGATGGAAAGACTCAGCACACATGAGCACAAACAGCCTCATCAATGTGCTTCTTCATCTCTCACTGATAATGATGTGGTCTCTGCTTCCCATAACTACATATTAAAGCAGTTCATCATATAGGAGCAGTTTTTGTAGATTTTTCACCAAAAACAGCCAGTTAAGAAAGAATGAAAATGTTGAACACATCCATGAACCTGCAGAACACCTTCGAGGGGACACGGATAAATACAGATCAAGATACATGCTCAGGATCCAAAGATGATTCAACTCTTTGTTACTGGACTCAATTTGATATTTCTCATTGTATTATAGAATTTAAGTGTTTTAATTTGAACTGCCGGTTGCTCTATTTTCGAGAACAAATAAATTCACACTCATTTAAAAGTGTTAAATACAAAATTACCTCCAAACTTTTGTGTGTCACATTAATAATAGCACACAATTGACAGTATTATCCTTCCAGTCACACCGGCATTCATAACAGTGAAGTGTAATAATTACTGATTTAAATCAATCAATGTCAATGTAATAACTGCAATTAGTGGATTCACAGGCAGGGGTAAGGTAACAGCATTCACAGACAACACAAAGCACATCTATTTTCATTCGTTCTATTTTTTAATCTTAATTATTCATTCAAAATTGTTTCCCAGCATGATTTTGTTAATGGGCGGAACCATAATAAATGAGAACGCTTTGCACCGCCAAAAAAGTGAATTTATTGATTTTCATTTCTCTCCATTTTAGTCAGGATTTTGTAAACAGCAGATATTAGATTTTTTTTTTTATTCTACTCATACTGCAGTTTTTCAGAATAAATGTAACTACATGTTTAACAGTTTTACTCTGCAGCAGACTGCTTCCTGTGTAACTTCTGCGAAGCAACACATAAGGAAGTACAGGGGACACTGAAAGTAAATGTCCACTGGATTTGTAGTGCTGCTCTTCTTGAGCCCATTACTTATAGTAAAAGAACAAGAGAAATATTTGGAAAGAATATTTAGAACGACTGCACTGAAAGCAATCGCGTGTAAAACACACGAGCCACACACACAGTAGAAATCAAGTAGAAAGATAACATATTGTATTTAATTACAAACCAAAGACACAAGGTCGATGATAACTTTGTTTTATAATATGGTGTCTGTTGGTGATTTTTGATCAGTTTTTTCTTATATATATTTTTTTTTCTTGAAACATCAAACAACTTTATTCTCAAAATATTCAGATTTTTAATCCAGAAATATTATGAATTTATTCTCAAAATGTTTTTTCCTGAACCGATTCACTCCTTTCTGTTAATATCTGATTTTAGAAAAAAAAAAAAAAAAACTTTTTTATTGTTAAAATATTATGACTAAAATATAACAAACAGTTTTGTTTTTTTAAGATTTTTTTTTTTTGATTAGTAACAAAACATTCTTTAAATATTCAAATTGTTATATTGAAATATTATGATGCTAATCTTGAAATATTGAGATTTTAATATAGAAATATTAAGATTCTAGTTTAAAATATTTGGATTTTAATCTTGATTTGGGATGACATTATTCTTAAAATAGTAGGCTATAAAATATAAATCACACTATGCATAAAATATTATTACTCTAATCTTAAACTATGACAATTATTCTTGAAAGACGATGACTTTATAATGGAAATATTAGGATTTTAATCTTAAAATATTATTATTTGAATCTTGATCCATAATGACTTTATTCTTAAACTATTATTTGAATCTTAATCTTCAATTATTAGATCTTTAAATCGTGAATTATTACGATTTTCATCTTGCAATATTATAATTTTTATCCTATACTTTAATATTTAACATTATGACTTTTTCCTCAATGCATTTCTGACTTCATTCTCGAAAGTATTGTTTCCCTCCAGGGGCAATCCTCCCTCTTGTATCCTAGAAAAATAAAAGTTAAAATGAGAACACACTATCACAATAAATGGGACAGTATTTGACTCTCTGCAGTGGGCGGAAATGAGCCCAAAGGAGAACCAGATGTAGATTGTATATACATTTTTTCCCCCCACATATTCCTCTTTAAGTTTCCAAGGCTTCAGCCCGGATCTTCTTCACTCTGTTTCTGCCTGATTACCTAATTAATTCATAGATCCACCTTAAAAGCAGGGTAATCCCGGGCTGGTCCCTCCCTCTCTCGCGGTCTCCAGCACCAGCTCACTTCCCTCTCTCTCAGTTCCCCCAGCCAGCCAGGAAAAGACTGACCCGGACTTTGGGTCTTTTCTCTGGACCCTGTTTGAACGTGTCGGACCCCTCCAGTCCTCATTTACTGGATCGGCTCTTTTGTGACCAGAGCATTTCTGCTTTTTATTCCAGGAGAAAGAGAGAGAAGAGGGGAGTTAATTTCCTCCTTTTTTTTTTTTTCCTTTTTTTTTTTTTTGCAAACCGGATTGATTTCTGACTGCAGCTGGATTGTTTTTCCTTCCTCTGGGGGGGCTGCCGCTGCAGGACCAGAGCTTTGACGCCTCCACTAATGTAATTACTGCAAAAGACAACTGGTCGGAACAACAACCAAGAAAAAAAAAAAAAAAAAAAAAAAAAAAAAAAGGGACGTTGTGAAGGTCTTTTGTTTGTCACCCCTGCCCGGGTCTGTCAATCAATTCCCACCACTGCAGTTGTCAAGTTGGAGCCCTGCTGGGAAATGGACAAACCCCTCTAAACTGCAGCCGCTGCCCTGCCTCCCACACGACCACAGCCAGGACGTGATTTGGACGAGGATTCCCCGAGTGGAGGTAACGTCTGATTCCGTTTCATTTTTTTTTTTTTTTTTAAACTTTATCCGCCACAAGTCCCATTTCTTTCAATTCAACTTGCGAGAAACACGCCGTCGTGTGTCTGTCCGTGGCCGTGGAAGTGTTTTTTTAAAAGGTGGTTTTTACTGTCGTGTCCCCAGTTGTCCGCACTGCTTAGCATCCGGGTAACGTCCTCAACCGCTGCTTCTTTACCTTGACACCCACTTATTAGCAAAAACTACAGGCGGATTTGGGGTTTTCCACAGGTGTGAACGCACAACTCTCCGGCTTCAAGGACGCTATGCCTGCTATTTTATTGTGTTTTCTGCGAGATTCACACCAACCGTGTCTCTCAAACCTTTTTTTTTTTTGTTTGTTTTTGAGGCACGTTTTCTATGCCCTCGTCAAACGTCCCGACGGTTAGCTAGGTTCCAGCCCCGATACGTGCCTCTGCGGTCTGCAGTCAACGCTGTCAAGTCTCCATTCAAAAAAATGTGCACTTTAAACGCCGCTTTTCGGCAATCAAAACACCTGTTAAGACATGGTACGATCTTTTAGCAAAGAACCCATCTGTAATGGATCGAACAGCACTTAACTTCGATTAAATATCAACTTTTAGACATGTTCGCTAGTCTCTGTCGCCCACCGCTGTGTATTTTCCAGCCAGGAGCCCGTGAGTGCGTACCAGTTAGTAAAGTTATAATTTCAGTAAAATAACATGTTTTTACGTGTACTTGAGGTATGCCGAATTGAAAAGCTGTTGCTAGTGATTCCTAATAGGGGTTTTTAAGATGTATAAAATCTCTAATTCTACTATTTAATGAGGGAATGTTATTTAAATAGTCGGTTTCTGAATGGCGCTGTTGTGACGGGGTCTCTCCGGGCGACAGAACGGCACGTAACGACTGTTGCAGTGGTTGCGAGGCAGGAATCAGACCGCCTGCGGATGTCTCCGAGTGTCTGGAAACAGTTTGCTCATAGTCCCTGCCTACAATGTTTTGTTTTCCGAGAGATATTTCCCCTGGTAACCAAAATAACCCTTTGTCATCAGTGCATTACACGGTCTCTGGTAACTTCATTTAAAAAAAAAAGACAGGGTTTTTTTTTTTTTTTTTCTGCAAACACTGGTTGCTGCGGCTGTTTTGATATTGATGAATATAATGTATGTATTTCTGGTCGGACTCTGGTGTCCTCGCGCTGGCGTCATGAATGCATCAGGATGAGCTTGTTCAGCTTGTTGGAGTGGTTTGCCCACATCAAGCGCACACATTGTAAATAGTACTTCTGCTTTCCAGGCTGTCATAATGACGGGGCGGCCGTGGACGAGGGTGGAGAAAAATAATCGTTACCGAGCTCGTTTTTATTTTTAATTAACGGGCGTTCAGCTCGCTCGTCCTTACGTCATTCTGCAAAGATGGGCGGATGAGCACCAGTAGCAGCTCTGCTCCTTTTCACTCCTCATTTCATCCATCTCCTTCTCCCCCCCTCCTCCTCCTCCTCCTCCTCCTCCTCTCTCTATCTGGGTGTGTCCTGCCTTATTGCGTTAGGAAGGAGGGGGGATCCCGCATCTTGGCTCATGGTGACTCCTCCTCAGCTTGTGACCTCCAAACGAGGGCATTGCTCCTTCTGTTTTCCTCTGCTGCTAATTCACCCAAGAAAATGCTAATTGCAAGGAAAATGAGTTGCAAGGGAAACTTTGATGTCTGTTTATTGAAACGGGTCGGATTTTAGGTGATTTTTGTTGTTGTTGTTGAGGGGAGTGATGGCTCGGTGGTGTTTGATGCATTCCAAAGGACACAAGTGGCTGCTTTTGATTTTAAATGCGCTTATTTTCACTGATTTTTAATTCATCGTTCACCAGGTGTGAGTCCACACGTCTGTCATTTGCTATATTCATTTGAAAGACGATAATTAGTGATGCACTGGATCATTTTTCTGGTCTTCCGACCGCTTAAAGCACTTTTACACAACATGCCAACATTTACCAAATCCAAACGCACATTAATACACTGATGGTAGGGCTGCCATACAAGGTGCCACACTGCTCATCATCTACACACACTCTCAAGCTGAGGGCTATGCCTTCGGGAGCAATTTGGGTTTCGGTGTCTTGCCCAAGGACACTTCGGCATGCGGACCGAAGGAGCCGGGGATCGAACCGCCGATCTTCTGTGAGCCACAGTCGTGTGGGTGCAGAGACCTGAGGTATCCACATAACAACACGTATAATTGCGACACGGTTTGTGCACACCTCAGAGACTTTTTGACGGGTGCGTTGGATCAAAAACTCTCACTTAATTTACAAGTTTTAACTCTCCCACACCTTCCTCTGCTAAAATGTAGGGAAGGATTTAAATGAGGTCTGCACAAGTGATTAACAATATGCAAGATTCTGTGGGTTTCTTCACAGGAATATATATATAAATATATATAAATATATATAAGTGTGCACAATCTGATGACACATTTTTAAGGGTTTCCCCATGAAATGGTCCAGCTGAAGTGGTCTGCTCTTTTTCCGTGACATTTGCCACTTCCATCTTCTCCAGTGTGAGGATTTTGCTTTTCTCCGTTTTCTATCACGTTTAACTTTTGGTTTTGCTCTGTTGGTCGGATACGAAAACTTTGGCTTCTGGTTAAACTGTGATGGGACATTTTCACTATTGTCTGACATTTTATAGACGCATGATTTAATTTAGAAAATATCAACCAGATTAATTGCAAATTAAAATGATTATTAGTTGCAGCCACAGCTTCTGCGGATATACACGTAAACCGTCGTGCACACCTTCCTAATCTCAACAATGCGAAGTATGGAACTATGTGTCAAGCAAGCTGATTGGTTAGATCAACGATTGTGATTGGTCTATACCAGAATGATAATCTGTGGAGCCACACGTGACGCAGCACTATGGAAATGGGTGCGGCTATGCGTGACTAGCTAAGCGCTACACTGCTTCGTCTTGGACACGTGCGATTTACCCTCAATCCATACAAGTACAAAAGAAGCACATGGGAACATGTCTGAGCGACACTTGCAGCCTGGAGAAGCAGAACTCCACTTTAACACGGTGTAGGATGGGTGTGGTTTCCACTCCAGCATTTCAGCTTTGATTGGTTGGCTTTTATTGTGAAAAATCTGCAGGAAGTGCTTAATGTCATTAGCAGAAGCTTTATTATTGGTTGAGGGGGGAAAAAAAGACAACATGGAAAGATCGAAAATGATTAGTGATGTTTAATTGAGGAGAAGTTATCAAGTGATCCATGCAGTGTGCTCACTTTATTTTGTATGTTTTTGCTCTTATTTGAGACCATACTGGCCTTTTATATGAGCATTAATAGTAAAAGCGTCAGCCTTGATGGACTGGCAGCCTGCCAGGTGTTTGATTGGCTGCAGCCTCAGACAACCTGCCCTGGATGTCAGATAAGTATAGATTGTAGATGGACGGAGACACTGGTGGTCCAACATTTCATTACCCGCTGCTGACAACACTCGAATAAATAATGCATGATGAATATTATCTCTGCGACCTCCCAGCAGAGGACATGCATTCATGTTTACCTGCAGACACGAGTGCTCTGTTTGTGTCTGGAGCTGCTGCTGATGGCCACAGGAAGTGACTGATGCTGACTCGGTGTGTCTGTCCCCTTAACGTCCTGCAGGAGGTTCAGGCCCCTCCAGCAGCAACAAGAAGAATACATTTAATATTTCACTTTGATTCAGATTCTTTACTGAAGAAGACTCTGTGTAATCCCTGGAGTCTCTCTCACCTCTGTCACCTGTTTCCAACCCTCCAGGTGGTTTTACTGAAGGGACTGACAAGTGTTGGGTCACAGGTAATCTACAGTACTAGCTCCGTGAGTTTGATGCTGTAATAATAATTATTAATTAGAAGAGTCACTACACATTTCTAGTGCCATCACAGCTGACCAGCGGCTGACAAAGTGATGTTTATTTATTTCATGAAATCCAGGGTGTGTGTGCAAATGTTTGTTTTTAACGTTCCTAGTATATTTAAATGACTTTATATGTCCCATCACAGATGTTGATGCATATATCTTTTAGTGAACATCGTTTTTAGTGAAAATCAAACTATCTTAAATAAGGTAATCATAAATCATAAGGTCCCCCTGTATAAATAAAGGATAATAAACAAAACAGCAACACTATTTGAGTCTGTTCTTTCTTACATAATAATAAATCGGTTCACTTCTGGTAGCGAACAAATCTTTTAAGTCACTCTTATAGATATTCCTGATTATCCTGATCATGTATATTCAGCACAATCAACTTATTAGTGTTTTTTAAAAAAAATGTATTTTAGCGATCGGTTAATAAAATCCTACATCGCCCCGTCTCCACCTGTGACTTCTGTGTACCATTACACTCCCAACCACAGGTGATGTGTGGCTGCGGAGGATTGTGGGCGACTGAGGGTGTTTTCTTTGAAAAAAGTGGTCTCTGTGTTTCCTCTGACGGGCTTCTTCCTGTGTGACTATCAAATGTTGGTTTCAAAATGGCGGCTCTGAGAAGCTCAGAGTCACAGAGAGAGTTTATTAAATTCTATGATACAACAGCACCATAAGTAAGCTGTGCAGAGGCATTACCACAGCTTTCTTTACGCATATTTGGTTTTTGGCGTAGGTGGGTTTGAAGTGACGACACCTCAGACCAACCTGCGACACTAACGGCGTCTGCAAACAACGCTGTTGCTCGTGTGATCTTTGTGGTTCAGGCCTGCAGACCCCAGATGGAGTTGAAACCACATGGGACTTGACTTACGGCTCGAAGTGAGGCGCGACCGTTTCCTCCCTCGCTGCTGAACGGAACTGTTGAGTCTTGAGTTTTCTGTCGGTTTGTGACGGATTAACTGTTGATGATGGTGTTCACACTCGGACACACGCACGTTGGTTCATGACAGCTGTCTGTAAAATGGCAAAACTGAAAATATCAGAGACTGTACTAAAGCTGAAGCACTGAGTCGATACTGGCTTAATTTACAGTTCATATTACTGATACAATGGTAACGTATGTTGTTTTATCTTTTTACTCTGCTACTATATGCGATATGCACTTTCAGATCTTTTTTCACACTCAGATTTGATGTTTTTGCCTTTTTAAAGATTTTGTGTTTTGCTGTCAGTTTTTACACTCATCCTGAAGAGAAAATATTTAATTTAAACGTTTTATTTTTTCTATTTTCTTTACCATTTTGAAATTACAAACTTTAACTTGAAACCTTTTTTAGGGACATTTTTGGGAAATATTTCCATTAAGATGTGTCGGAATATGGAATATTAATATTATCATATCATCAAAATATGTTAAACTCTTAAAATGGCACTAAAAGCTACTGGAATCACTTTACAATAGCTACATTTTGTTAAGAAAAAAATATTTTGTATTTCATCACAGATGGGACACAATTTTATAAAAAAAAAAAAAAATAAATAAAAAATAAATTTTTGTGAACTTCCTTTTTTAAAGGATAAATACAAAGCAACATTGTGTGAGTTCTTTTGAACGTTATATAGTACACATCTTCCCATCCCTAGTCCTGTGAGTGAGTCTTCTCTCCTCTGACCAGAATGAAGATGATGGGTGTAAATGATAACCTCCGTCACTGTGTCAACACCACCTACAGAGAGTCATGCTCCTGTAGCAGCCGGCGTACGACATCGTTCACAGCTCGATGAACAGCCCAAACACACTGGACGCTACGCTGGTGTGGACTGAGGTTTTTTATTTAAATTCAGTGAAATGTGGAAACCCCTCTGCAGGCGGATTCCCTGCCTGTGAACCGGCTCCACACTTTGTCCCTAATGTAAGTCCACATCCATTAATAATGGCTCAGTCCTACAGTTAAGATGTGGAAGCTCTACCCTCAGTGTTTGTGCTTATAAAAGAGCCGTTGGCCTTTATTATTGTTTTATAAACCTGCTGGTAGAAATGGCTTCACCTCAATTCAACGGCGCACTGCTGAAATATGACCCTGCCTAATGTTTTATTTAGCAATTTGTAAATGGTAATCTTATTTTTTTAAAAGCCTCCAATGAGAATGAAAACCTCTTTTGAGCTGCGACCAGCAGCTCTATAGCTCGCTCTGTCGGTCGCTCTACAAACATTTTCCCACCCTCGGGGGGAATTCTGCCCTCGGAGGCTGAAATTTGGCTTGGAGGTCAAGCGCTTTTGATGCTGTGCGAGTGGTGAATGCATGAACGTGGTGAATGCATGAACGTGGTGAATGCATGAACGTGGTGAATGCAATGAACGTGGTGAATGCAATGAACGTGGTGAATGCATTGAACGTGGTGAATGCAATGAACGTGGTGAATGCATTGAACGTGGTGAATGCAATGAACGTGGTGAATGCATTGAACGTGGTGAATGCATTGAACGTGGTGAATGCATTGAACGTGGTGAATGCATGAACGTGGTGAATGCATGAACGTGGTGAATGCATGAACGTGGTGAATGCATTGAACGTGGTGAATGCATTGAGCGTGGTGAATGCATTGAGCGTGGTGAATGCATTGAGCGTGGTGAATGCATGAACGTGGTGAATGCATGAACGTGGTGAATGCATTGAGCGTGGTGAATGCATGAACGTGGTGAATGCATGAACGTGGTGAATGCATGAGCGTGGTGAATGCATTGAGCGTGGTGAATGCTACAACCGCTATTAAACTGAAAATACACAGATTTTTTTATAATACATACTGATAATTTTGACTTTGTTGCACGTGCACATTTCAGACCCGCTCAGCGCCGTGCGACGCATGTTGAAGTGCAGGTAACCATAGCAACAGTACTGATGCTTCAGGCTGGTGAAACGAACCTAACCGTGGGTTGAACTGACTACACGCACTTTAAAACACGGGTGATGATTTGGAGGCATCGTGGTCGTTCCTGTGGTCGGTGGACACGGGAGAAGTGACGATGATGTGTCACAGAGGCGATAACGGACGTGGGGTTTCCTGCCTCCTCGTGGCGGTCTCGCACGGAGACCCCTCGTTGGCGTTTGTTCACCCTGCACCTGCATGTCGGAAATATCCACACGGATGACATGGAGGCGTCGGCAGGCTTGAGGATTGTGACAATCTGAGCGTGTCCTCCTGACGCGCACTTACATAACGCCTGCGTGTTTGTGTGTAGTTGGCAGGTGTTAAGTGGGTGGGAACGTGGGAGTGTGAGTGTGTGTGACAGAAGGTTTGAGCAGCAGGATGAACGTTCAACAACAGCATTTTCCTCCAACACTGTTTAAAAAGGAAGAACTGAAGTCAAGTTTCGTGCCTCTGTACCTACGGGGCATTTCTGATCAAATCCGCTTATCAAATCTAATTAGGTTCAGCTTGCATCATTTGCAAGTCACTAAAGTTAGAAATAACTAAAACTCAAAGGTCCAATTGAGATCTGTAATCACCTGTGAGACACATTTGGTATTATATTGGAGGCCTAATTAATGGTGACAACCTGTAGCTCCACCAAAAATATGAAATGTTGATTTTTAAATCCGTGTTGGACTTTAGGAATACAGACACCGGCTGCACAGAGCGTTCACCGCACGATGTGAAGCGTTATTGAATTAGCGTTGATATAATCTCCTACTGGTGACGGGGAAAGTGACAGTCAGCACTGGCTAAATATGAGACGCTGTATTGTACATTGCTGGGTTTGATAAGAGATTAGCATCGGAACTTAAAGGGGTAGTTCGTATTTTTTTGAAGTGGGGTTGTATGAGGTACTATCATAATCAGCCGCTGCCATCTACTTTAGGTAATACACTGGCAGTTGATTGAAGTGCCTCATACAAACACACTTCAAAAAATCCGAACTATCCCTTTAATGACTGGATATTTTGGGAACTACGAATCAGAAATGAAGCCGACCATCGGAGCCAAACCTTTTTGTTTGATGCTTCTCCAGCCTGTTGGCACTGTCACTCTCAAACGCATGACTGAGTCGAGCTCAAATGTTTTATTTCATTTTCACATTAAATACCAGAAAGTGGGAACAAGCATAATTGCGCTCATTACAGTAAAACAGCAAGTCGATGTAGTTGTTCAGCATCCTTTAGAGATCGATGCAGCTCCACACCAGCACTTTGTTCTGCTTTGTATCTTCAAATGAAGTAGAAACAAAGTCCATCTGACGCAAACTGCTTCTGAGGTGTGAACGTCAATGTGAAGCCCAAACAGAAAAGCAACAATTAATCTTCAACAAAAAGGCCAAAGAGAAGATTATTAATAATGTAATGCAGCTCTGGGAATTCAGATGTAATGAGGGTGCGGTTGCTTCCTGGCATCCTCCCATCTGCAATATGTACATACTGAGATCATAAGAACACAAATTATTCATGAAAACAACAAGAAGTAAGGGGAAAAAACATAAAGGGGAAATGAAAGTAACTAAATAATGACAAGGCTATAAGGGAAATCCAGATTATAAAAGAATATAAAAGATAAAACAAAAATATGATGCAATCTGTGAGTCATAATCAGGCATCTTTATATTGATGATCTGGAAAGGAGGATTTCATTTTCCCCTCTAGTGTGTGTGTGTGTGTATGTGTGTGTGTGTGTGTGTGTGTGTGTGTGTGTAATCCTGATGAAGCCGTCGTCGGTGCAGAAAGGTGTTAAAGCTTGTTGTGAATGTGATGAGCTGCAGTGAGCTAAGCTGTGTGTGTGTGTGTGTGGGATGTTGTGTACTAACAGACGTGTGTGTGTATGAACGTTACAGTGTTGATGTGCATCAACAGTTGCTATGAGGATCAATAATCAGTTTTCTGAGCTTTATCAGCTGATATTTTCCCTCCATAGATTGATATGTCTGTGATTGACCTGCTGACGAGCCTCAATAATCCTGTTTGTGTTTTCAAAATATGTACTTAATGTATCTAAAAAGCCAAATATGGATATTTTAATATCATGATATTGATATATATTATAATATCTGGACATCCAATGTTGGCAAATGTGCTTTCAGACAACAAGCGACAAAAGCTCGATTTCTACTTCTCATGCGAGAGCTTTCACAGTGCAGTCGTCACGCGTTGGCGCTACAGAGGTGTCGCGTAGAGATGACGAGGACTGTGATTGGCTGCTTGTGCTTTCACCTACACGTGTGTAATGCAGACATTGATCAGAGTGAAACCAGCGCTAAGCAGCTATCGGTCATCTGATGCTTTTCAGTAACGCACATCTAACCACGACGTTTTCATTTGAAACCCTCTGCTCAACGCTCTCATCACAATCACACGTCACATATACAGCAACTGTTGTATGACACAGACCTTCATGTCACCAAGTCAACTAAAGGCTCTGAGCGCTGCTGGGGATATAATTAAAGCACAAGGCCATCACGCACCCGTCTGTGGTGGTGGAACTACGGCGAGGACTCCCCTGCACCGAGTATTAATCCAGTTTAACACTGCGCCACCTGACTATGTCAATGTTTGTTTTTATTGGCCGGCCTAAAATCTCTGCCTCTGTGGTTTCTGGTTTCCTCTGTTGTGCAAACAACTTGTGCCTTTTACTACAGACTGATACTCACCGACCTGTAATCTGGCTGTAGGTTAAAGTAGAGGAAATGATGATATGACCGTATAAATATCCAGGTCGTACAATGAAACGTAATGTTTTTGTGAAGAACGGGAACATGTTGGTAATTCAGAACGTAGACGCCAGTGAAATCAGCTCCTGCATTATTCTGCATCCTCTGTTGTTTTAATGATCACGTGAAACAAGTTAATCCTTCGCCATCTGAGACGGCAGCGTTTAATACCCTGCCTTGACTGCTGTCATGTTTACATCAGAAGCAATGCATGCTGGGACACCAACCACTCGCCGTCTGAAAGTTCCTTAATGTTAAACTCTATATATTATGTATTAAACAGACTGCAGTAAACTGACTCAGCTCCAGGACTGAGCAGCTGTGTAATTCAGACGTGTGTGTATGTGTGTGCGTGTATGTGTGTGTGTGTGTGTGTGTGTGTGTGTGTGTATGTGTGTGTGTGTGTTCAAAGCTTGCAGCTTACTTGGCATCCCTCTGCAGCATGTTAACAACTGATAAAGATGAGAGAATAAAGAGAGCGACGCTGCAGGAGAGAGCGAGTGCATCAGACAGCAGGGAGGTTTTTACCGATGGACCCGCAGAACTGAAACATGGTTAATATTTTTCATCACTGTCTAAACTTAGATTTTTAGAAATCCAGCATCATAAATCTGTCTTAATCAAAATCGAAGAAATATTTGGCTGATCCAGCTAATTAAAAGGCGACAAATCAAAGCACATTGATGCATAAATTATAATAAAAAAATCCACTATCACCATAAATGAGTCGCGTTGATTGATTTGTTCAATCTCCTAATGCGATCCGAGATATTACAGGGAAAGATACCGCGGTGTATAATGTGCAAAGTCTTGCAGGGTTTGTCCTGGAAAACATGGAACATATTTAGTTTTATTTTATGTGAATCAAGAAAGGTTGAAAAAACATAAAAGGCTTTTGAAGACATTAAGTGCACATTAGTGAGCTGCGTCTGTGTCCAACAGCAGAGCAGTGTTTCACTCAGACTCTGAAGTCTTTCAGTCTGAGATGCACTCATAGACTATAGGGCGGAGGTGCGTGTGTGTGCGTGTGTGTGCGTGTGTGTGTGTGTGTTAGTGTGTTCTCTCAGAGAAAGGCGTCGGTCAGCGGAGGAAGTGAGCAGATGGGTGGATGGCGAGCCAACAGGAAGTGGAGGGTTGATGTTTTCCTCATGTTGTGTTGGCAACAGTTAAAACGAGTCAAGTGAAAATTACATTTTCACTTTTCTGAACCTCTTCTGACTTCAGTCTCACTGTTCTCCAGAAATCACTATATTAATAAGAATACTTTTCCAAGATGGCAGCATGTTGCACTGTCAGGAAAGATGAACTGATACACGAGTCGGTGGTTTGGCTTTATCTCTACATAACCACAGATATATTCCAGGTGTCATGAACTCTGCCGGTGGCTCCACAAAGCTCGCCGCTCACTATCCTGTGCACACACGGAGAAGTTAGAGACGTCCCATACCAGACTCCTCCTGCCGTAACTCAAGCCATTCATTGTTTCATTTTCAAGGACATTGTGTCCACGCGGCGTTGTTGAGAAACACAAATTCAGATGGACGACCATTTGGCATGTTATTGGAAACGTGTTCCTCGAGAGCCTGACGAAAAAGTGATGCAGTGCATCGCGCCCATGTTGAGTGTTGTCGACGCGTCATTTCTGGGACAGTTCAGTACTTAAAGTAAAGAGGGAACGTTAGGAAATATCCAGTTAACGCTGAAGTAATATGGTTTGATTTATGACCTGGAGAAATATGCAATATAATGTAATCGACTTTCTGAAATGCACCGTGTCGTTCTGTATCTGCATTGTGTTTGTTTTTCATTGTGGACCAGATGCATACCAGAGAGGGGGAAGTTGCACACTCCTTATATGACCCATTTCTAACACATTTCTGCAATTTAATGCATTATTCAGGGAACCCTCCCTCCTCACAAGTTGGATTCAGAAAAACAAATGCCATATATGACATGCATGTGATTGTTGTTCAGGCCGTGCAGCGGTTTCCTACATGTTTTTGGAAACATCTCCACGGCTGGCCAGGATCTGAGTGGCTCAACAGTTTTGTGGGGAATCCCTGCTGACACTCAGCCCTGGTTCCTGTTCAGACTGCAGACGCTGCAGCGAGACCCTGCTGGTTTGTTTTCTGCCGTCCTGTCAGTGTGATGTCGAGCTTTCTGCCAACAGGGAACTCTGAAACACACACACACACATGCACCAGGTCTGAATCCTGCTCACCCAGGTCCTGGTTTCTGGCGTGTGTAGCGAGGAGTGGGCTCAGTGGAATGCAGTGTTTGTGTTGTAGAGCTGGGCGTGGTTCTCTGCTGGGCCATAGTGACTGCACACAATCAGCACGCAGCCATTCATCACGGCCTGTGCACACGCAGGAACACACAGCTCAGATTTGAACACACACTCCGCTGTCACAGCCAAGACACTCCAAAACTGGGACAAGATGAAATCTGTTAAAACATAAGAAAACATCAAAAAGGAGCAGGGACCTGCTCGCTCCTCTGCTGTTTGGGAAACAAAAGAACTTTTTATTTATTTGCCAAAGCCTGAGTTTATTCTGTTATTTATTCTCCGCTGCTTCACTTGAGTTTGCTGAACTCTAAATGCCATCACAACTTGGTGACGTCTGATCGGGAGGTTTGTCTGTGACCTGTGGTTGTGTTTCACACCGCCACTCCCTCGGTACAATCAGCAATGCTTTCGCCTCAGCTCTGAGATCATGTGCTCAATGAGACTTCTCATTTCAAAGTTCACCATGGAAAAAAAAAAAAAAACAAGCAGGAGAGGGTGGAGGAGAGACACGTGAGTGTGTGTGGTTTCACATACAGCACTTTGTCATGTGACGTGTGTGTGTGCGTGTGTGTCGCACTGTTGTGTTCTGCTTTCAGCGTGAAAGGAAGAAATGATGCGTTATGCTATATGTCTAAACACGTGTGATTATTTATGTAAATGCCTCCACATTTCTATCATTGGGGGCAAAAAAAATCACCCAAAATGAAATGTTTTATTTTCTCCCCCTTGGTGAGTTAAAAGTGCTGAAAAGAGTTGAGTTGAAATTGTTGCTCAAACAACAAACGGATGAATCTGTTTATCGTTACACTAATACAATACGAGTGCCTTTCCCCAATATGGCACATCTGAAAACCTCCGCACATTTCTATCTATTGTTTTGAAGGTTTATGAAAGTGTGACATTGTAATGCAACACACACACACACACACACACACACACTGCTGTGATGATCTGTGAATCAGAGCTGAAGCTGCACTCACCGTCCTGTGAGTCCACACAGACGGCGCTCCTCTACTCAGGAGGTGGAGTAGTCGACCACAATTCAAAGGTCGGGGGTTCGATCCCCGTGGGCACCGTGGTGAAGTGTCCTTGAAGTGTGAATGCTTATCACTCCTGCAGGAACCTTCTGCCTCAGTGTGTGTGTGTGTGTGTGTGACTTGTGTTGTAAAAGTGCTTTGAGTGGTCCCGCTGTATAAATGCAGCCCTAGACCAGATCTGACGACAAAGTAGTTCCACCAGTATTGTTTTTAAGTTCAGTTTCTAAAAGTCAGTCCTTGTTTCCCGAGATCTTCTTTATCCTCAAGCTAAGCTTTATTGCTTAATCATGCGCTCTACCCATTCAAAGTTTAAAAAGGGCAGAAAACACCAAAATCTGCTGTTTAAAAACTATACGAAACTCACTGCTGCATATAAATGTGTGTGT
>CALSBV010010288.1:726185-742153 GCA_943590825.1 Bovichtus diacanthus
TATATATATATATAATTACCATGGCTTTAACAGGGTACGTTGTGTTGTACTTGCTGTCGATCCTCACATTTGACCACTGACACAGAGAAATGTTTTCTTTATCACTTCCTCACATCACATTCCTCCTCTGAATGCAGTCCGCTGCGCTCTGTCTGGACTGTTAGATACACCTCTGCCCTTCCATCCACTATGAATGGCAGCTTTTGTTTTCTGCTCCGCTCTCTGACAGCCTGACCAGTTATTTCTCATTAAAAAAAAAAAAAAAAAAAAAAAAAAAAAAAACAGGAATGCTTGGTGTCACATTGTCCAACTGGTTTTTCTGCCCAACAAACGAGCAGACTGTGAGGCTTTTTTTCCACTCTGCCTCTCAGTCACAAGATTCTCCACCACCACCAGTCATCTGAGGGGCATTTTACTGCACAATAGGAAATAAAATTCTCCAACAAATGTTGTGCACAACAGTGTGTTTGGACTACAGGAGGTATAATAGTCAGATTAGGTTTAAGTAAAAAAAGACAGCAACTCTAGTCCTTTTTCTACTTGCAGGAACTTAACCTGTAACTAACTTGTAAAAAACATGTGGGTCTTTGTTAACGAGACCTTGTGTTTTACAAATGTAAGTCATTTAAAAAAGCAGATGTGGGGCTGCAATTAAAGATTATTTTTAATATCCATTAATCTGCGGCTGTGACACATGAAGCTACTTTAAAGCATTTAGTTCCCGATTGCTGCGATTTACTTAAAAATGTCATAACTTTGTCAAATCTGACACGCACAGACATGATATATATTTTTAGATTCAGTGTGACATGCACTTCCTGAGGAAATCGTTCTCTCTGAAGTCCATAAACTGCTTGAAAATGATAAAAAAAAAAAACATATTTTTAGATTCTGTGTGATTTACACTTTCTGAAGAAATCATTTTGACTGATGTCCTTCGAGACTAAAAAAAACAAAAAAAAACAAAGACATTTATTATAACTACAGAATTATCTTATCTAAGTTTTTAAGATTTCATCAGTATCAAAGTAATCCAGTCATGGTTGTCTGTAAAGTCATGAGTGCATAGCACAGGAACTGATAACAGCTCATTTGGCATATTTGCAACGGTGCCAATTTGCCAAAATATAAACACAGGCTGAGGAGTGTTGGGTTATGTTGCTACAGCGTAGGAGAGCTGATGAAGACGAGGAGTAAGGACATTGAGATGGTCCACAGTGAGGCAGCAGAAGAATCTATCTGTCCTCCAGATGAATAATGCTCATCATAATGAGTCCTGCTCTATGATGTAGACCTGACCTCTGCTGATGGACGCATTGATTTTTCTTTTTTTTTTTTTACAGCCTGGGCTGTGTATGTCCGACTTCTCCTCCCGCTCTGTGTTTTTGTTGTGTTGTGCCATCATGGATTAGTCCTCCAGTCCAACAGAAAAACAACCTGCTGCTGGTTAACAACACGACTGATTATCAGTGAACAGACACAATGGACTTATCTCAGATTCCCATCAGATGTGAGATCAGATGCGAGCACGTTGTAAGCTCTACTCGAGTGTCTCCAACCTCCAAGTAATCAGAAATGTACAACATTGGCTGCATGAGGAGTTAAAGGAAGGAATCGTTTTTATTGATTGATTGATTTAATCTCCCCGTCCACTGTCGCTCCGCAGTGAAAACCATGAGGCTCTCGGTGATGCTGAAGGTCTTAATCCATCATTGTAGTCGACGGGACAGCAGGAGATTTGTGGGATTCAAACTTACACTTAATTAAACATTAAACTTGGAGCAGACTGAAGATGCACCAAGTTTGTCAGTTGTACAAAGCTGTCCTGCTCTTAACTGGACTCAGCAGGATTTATTTTACTAAACTCTGCATGAGTAACAACTTGAGTTTGAGAGTTTAAAACTAAAATGGCACTCTGACCTCCGCCAAGGCCGATGGTGCGTTCACGTGCTCCTCAGATTGATCCATTCCCCGAGTTGGGAGGTTTTTCTCCCGACTTCGGTGTGTTCACGAGCTGTAAGTCGTAATGTGTAAACAGCATGGTCGCTACAAAGATGTGATTTTATTGCTCAGAGCGTTTAAACATCACGTTTTATGTGCGTCCAAATAGTTTTTCCGACTTGAGGGAGCGTTTACGTCAATGTTAACGAAACAATTAACAATTCGTGGATCCGTCCCGCGATTTGCATCGGCTCTAAAATTTGAATAGTTTTTTTTTTTTTTTTGCCGCAGCCTTCCCTTAAGTTTCATAAAAGTGTTTATAATTCACTCGTCTGCTCGTCCTGTGACGGATGTGGACATGGAGTCAATGCTGCTGCTTTTCTGGGGAAGAGAAAACATTTTTATGTTTTTATATTTTATATTTTATATGCCTGGTGTCGCATCTAAATCTATATAATGCTTCACTTTCCATATCTCCAACACCACAAAGTAACATTAACCATAGAAAATGATAATGGGACTTTCTTCATCATTTCCTGCAGAAAAGACAATTTCTTTTCCTAACATTGCTTCATATTAATTTATTTGCTGATAAAATTTGTATCCTGAGCTGTGTGACGTTGCGCCTGCGCTACAATTACATTTAGGCTAATTTTGAAATTGTGGCGCGGCGTCGCCCCCCTGCTTTAATTCCAAGTGGGAAACCCTGTACATGTGTGACTGCTCTCGTGGACTTTTAATTGAGACCGTACACTATTACCGAGAACACTTTCTCCTTTAACAACCTCACAAAGTGGATTTACACAAGTGTGTGTGTGTGTGTGTGTGTGTGTGAGTGAGTGACATGGAGAGTGTCTCTCCTGCACGTTAGATAACAGCGGCTGTCTGCAGCTCGTTGATAAGCAGGACACACCAAGTGGGACGCGGCAGCATTTTCTTCATAAGGTAAATGTAGAAGAAGAAGCTAATAATATGACGGAACAGGGCTGCAAACATGGAAGTGACAAAACATCCTCAGCATGTTGGATTATATTTCATATTTTAGAGAAGTCCGGCTCTTGAGAGGGTTTGGGACGTGCAGGACAAAGTGGCGGCTTCACTTCGGTTACATTCACTCTGCAAGCTTTGGTGCTCAACTCGTATTTAGACGTGCGTGCGTGCGTGTGCGTGTGTGTGTGTCCACAAGACTCTCACTCATGCAGAATTGTGATGACTGTTGATCCAGAGTGACGTAAAAGTCGCATTTTAATGCGACTGTTTAGACTGAGGTCGCATTGCAAAAACACAGACCTGTATATGGTTTAGGACCACATATGGACGTGGCCCAACTCTGAACTCAGATCAGATTCCATGTGATTTGTGTTTGGGGGGGGGGGGGGGACTGATCTGAGTCACGTATGCACAAAAAATTAATCTGATTTGGCAACTTTGAGCTGCAAACAGAACCTCGTCTCTAAACTACAGAGATCAGTGTTTCCACATGTCGAGTCCTCTGGCTGTAAAAGCCACACACAGTTTGTGATCAGGTGTCACCAGGACAACCAGACCTGTCACTCAGGATCACTCCACAGGTAACCTCTGAACACCTGTGACTGAACTGTATTAAACGGGTAATTATCAAAGATGGAGTCTGGTTCAGTCTAATAGCTGATGGGATCAGCATCCTGATAATCAGACGACGTTTACTTGTTTTTGTTATTTAGTGCGACGACATGTTCATGTTTGGGGAGAGGGAATCCTTTCCAAACATTTCACGAAAGCAGTCGAAAAAAAGCTAATAAGTTTTATTGTAAAACATAGTGGATGTTTTAAAACACTTTATATGTTAATGGTGTCTGTTTCCTTTCATAAAACAATCGTTTTATTGAACTAGACATGGGGCGGTAAGAACATTTCATGTTATTATCCTGGCCAAAATGATTACAAATCACGATTATTATCTTGATAATCATCAAAGTATGTTTAAAACTCTTCAAATGCAACTAAAACATACTGGAATCACCCTACCTTACGTTTAGTTAAGAAACAAATAGTTTTATTGCATCACAGATTGCAACACTTTTTGTTTTTCTATAAAAAAAAAAATAATAATAATCTTAAATCAGCTTGAAGGTCCACCTGCAAAAATAAAGGATTAAAAAAAACAACTAAATCAGATAAAATAAAATCTTATTTCGTCCCTAATTGTTGCATGCTGTTAGAGAAGCTCTGAGCCTGAGCGCTGACAAAAACTATTTAAATACAACTGTTTTGAGGGCAACATGTTTGAAACGGTGACATTTAAACGCGAGGAGCAGCTTGAATCTAAATAAAGGCGTGCAGCACATGAATGAATGAATGAATTAAAGCTCCTGTGACTCGCTGAGCTGCTTCACATGTCGACTGCAGTTCTAGTTTTCACAACAGTGCAGGTCAAACTGTAGTGACTCGTAAACAGCTGTAGGAAGCCGCTTATCTCAATCTTTAAAGAGCAACCCTGTATTAGCCTGACCACATCCTCTAAACGTCCTCCAAGACCAGAAGCCCCCCCCCCCTCCCTTCCCTTTCCTTTTCCTTTTCTAAATCAGCAGTCGACTGTTTCTGCTGCTTATCAAGAGGGAAATGTCTTCTTACCCTTCCTCCTTTTTGCTTTGTTTCATGCTCCACAACCTGCCATTACTCTCACGTTCAGCCCCTCCCGTTTATAATCTGTTATTTATTACACAGCCTACTGGTTGTACAAACAGAGACGGTCCTGAAACCTGAGTCACGAGCGTGTGCTCGCAGTCAGCATCACAGCGAACAGCACAGCCTTCAGTTCCCATGAAGAAAGCATGTCGTGCTTCTGATTGGGGTCATAAATACGGCCGTCACTATTTTTTATTATTCCAAATTTGAACGAATTTGTGTGGAAAAAATATTGAAATTGTAATTATCTGTTCAAAATCCCCAAAAATGTTTTGTTTAATTTGTTTTTATTGAGAAATGTCAGAATGAAAATCTGGTTTATTGCCAACTAGGTTTTTAAAAAAAAAAACATATATTTATTTTTACATACAAGGACTTTTCTTTGGTGTATTGGTGCGTACATAAACACAGTAAAGAGAAATTAAAATTAATAGAATATTAAAAAAAAAAAAAAAAAAAACTTAAAAAAAAATTCTAATAAAATAATTATACAAGAAACAAATGTACCAATTAAAAATACAATATAAATATGAAATCACTGTGATAAAATATGTACAGTATAGCTGTGCAGTTGTAGAAGTGGTAGTATTGTGCAAAGAGAACAATGTCAGTTTAACAAGCTTAGTGTTCAGAAGCTGTGACCAAGATGAGTCGACGGAAAATCAGACTTCTCAGTCAGAAGTAATGATCTGTTTAAACCTTCTGTACGTCAGCTGACTCCGACCCCAGCTGCAGGTACTTTTACCTGGGCCCTATAGATGCCGGGACACCCCGCCCTCGCAGCCCTGCGGAGCTCGTTAGCGGTCGCAGATCATTTGGAGGGTCTTCAATGCACAGATGCTGACGCACTTCAAAGGAGTTCCCCTTCAAAGAGCACGCAGGTCAGAGTGGGAATAGGAGCAGGGACATGAATATTATGCATAAATAGTTTGACTCTGAGGCTTAGAGAGTGAAGGACAGATAACCTGCAGAGAAGTGACCTGTCACTACTTCCTTATAGTTCAGATAATGTCCAGTTGGGTTGATTTTTAAAAATTCCTCCAAATGTCTGCAGAGTCTACGTCACATACTGACCAAAACCATGTGTACCGTGAACATTACAACCATATGTGACGAATGAACATGTGATTCTAAAACCACAAGCATTAATCTGCTGCTATAACGTCCTCCGCTCTTCTGGGAAGAGCCACAGGAGCATTAGTGAGGTGCGACCTCGGGGCTGAGCAGTGAAGCAGACGCAGAAGTGCCTAAAACTGCAGTTCCTCGAATGGCCACTCTCTATAGACCCCGACGTGAAAATGCCCAACTTTACAGCAGAAACGAACACGTTTACAGCCTGGTTCAAAAAGCCTTTGTGTCTCTATAGCTGAGTTCCCTGTTCATAACCACTGTATGGGGGTTGAATCTTTAAATAACTCACTAGTTTCAGGTATGTTGAGGCTTAAAGTTACGCATTATACGCCGTCTCCGCTCGCTAACCACTTGCTCTGCTGCGTCACCCGGGCCCGCCTTAACTCCACCGACGAGGCCTATTTTAAGATTAGTGGGAGTTAGACGTTGGCGTCACTGCAAAGATTGCCACGGCCGGAGCCGCTTCACTACAGCTCAGAAACCTATGGGTGACGTAAAGGAGACTAAGTCCATATGTTACACAGTCTGCGGGTTCAACACTGGTGTTGGGTGATGTCTTCCTCATGGTTGATGGTCCAGTTCTTCACTATATGTGTCGGATGGAGTTGAAGTCAGATCTCTGTGCAGGCCAGTCAAGTTCTTCCACACCAAACTGGGAAAAAAAACGTTTTTTTTTGTTTGTTTTTTTATGGAGCTGGCTTTGTGCACGTGGGGACGTTGTCATGTTACACTGGAAAGAGCCAAACACAAACTGTAGGTGGATGTTGGAAGCACATTTAACTTCCTGCTGCAGTATTAGTCACAGGGAATCTTTATCTTCCTTAATGTGAAGTTTATCTGAGTGGAACAGAATCTGCGGCGCCTCAAAGTTGTAGAGAGATACGCAGCTGTAGAGCTTCTACTCTCAACTCTACCGCCCTGTTTGTACATCTGGAGAAGGGAGATATTGATAAATTAGACCTTAACCACACCCTTTTTTTTAAATGCAAACAAAGTTTTTGTGTATTGGTAACCAAATATCTCCATCCATGAGATCCGTCTGTTGGCTACTGCGACTGGGAACCGTCCAAATACTTTTGGCCACACAAAGTGATATTTAGACTCTCTGCTCTGTATATCCTCCAGTAGTGTTTACTGTTGAACATAAACACACTCGCATTAATATGCAGATTTGAAACCCGGCGACTATCAGTGGAGGACTTCATCTCAAGTGCAACACGCATCATTTGAAGACCCTCATCATCACACAGTTGAGCAGCGTTTACAGTAAACGGGGTCCTCTGGTGGTGAGGTCAGACCTGAAAACACCTGAGATCTGCTGACTCATCAGTCATTAAAAACAAACGCTCAAACTGTTTGTGCTCGAGATAGCATTTCAGTTTTTTACCCACATCTTTCCTTTTTATTTTCCCCTCATTCTTCAGTCTGTTTTTTATTTTCTTCTACTCAATCAGCAGTGATGTATCCGTCCATGCGGCGTCTTTTTCAGATTTTACTCACTGCAGACTCATCCACACGTGTTCTATGTTCTCCACCTACAACTCTCTCTCATTGGCTCGTACACTTCTCAAACCGTCCATGAGCCCAACCCTGTGATTCAGAGGTCTAACGTGATGGTTTTCATCCAATTTAATATTAATATCCAGTGCACGTTGTTTTATCAAGTCTAAATCAATGCAAACAAATTCATAGTTTTCAGTATGAACATTCATTTTAGACCTTGGAAATTGCAAAAAAATCCATATCCAATCCATATAAAAATCCATATCATGAGGTCCACTTACTTGTTTTTTCCAGAGCTTTCAGCCACCTTTCATGGCTTTCAGTGGATGGAGTTCACTTGGCTGTCATGGAGACGGTTCAGTTATCATCACGTGACCTAAGTACGATGTTTGTTTGTATATTCAGGCTCACGAGAGGCCGTAGTGTGTTGTGATTTGATGCGATGTGTTTGGCACAAAGTCAGCGGAGCTTTGGTATCGACGCTTTAATGAATAATATCCACTATAATCCACCAGGTTGGACGTATTCTGCGCTGTTTGCTCAGTGGAGGACTTTTAAATAACGCTGGAGGGAATGAGATGAGAAGGTCTGCAGCCTCTAACTGTTGTTTGTGACGGGCACACGTCCATCACGTCATTGAGATAAACGACTTGGCTCGACTGCGGCGTGGCTACCTCGCCTACTGTAGAAAACCCCGAGTGGACAATGTCGTTGAATGAAAAGCACGAACATTAAAGGGACAGTGCTCTAAATCTTTCTGTCCCGCTGTGCGATTTCCTTCATCTGCTGCAACAATGGAGGCTTTTTTTCTGACTGATCCTCATGCACAGTCACACCTGGGGACTGACTGGTGCCACAAAGACGCTGCTGCAGGTCTGTTTCAGTGTATTTGGGTTATGATCAGTGTGGATCAGCACTCTGCAGCAAAGAACAGGCTGAGCTTCAGGCTGTAAACAGGATTATTAAATCTCTGGACGCTCTCCAGATGTTGCCGCTTTGCTTGGTTCAGATGTGTCTTCTCCCCGCTGCCGTTCTTCGGTTTAATACGACATGAAGGACACGTCCTCTGTGCTGCAGTCTCCTGTGTCATTCTGAGTTTATTAGCAGTGTCTCTCTCTCTCTCCACCTCCTTTGTCTCTCGCACAACTTTCTCTTTTTAATGGGTTAATCATTTGAACTATAACATTCCAGAAAATTGTGAAAATGTTCATCATAATTTCCCCAAACCCAAGTTGACATATTCACGTGTCTTGTTTTGTCCAACCAACAGTCGAAAACTCAAAGATATTCAGTTTACTCCAATAGAAGACGAAGAAAACCAGCAGCAACTAGTTGAGACTCGTCGAGCAGTGACTCAAAATTACTTCACGGATTAATTGATGATCTAAATTGTTGCCAATTACTTTTGCTTTATTGATTAATTGCCAAATCCTGTCAGCTCGACCTCAATTGTATTGCCTTAAAATGTAAAAATTCTGGCTTTATAAGATGTTACAAACATGTTTATTTCTATTATCTTAATGCGTTCAAAGCTGGGAGCAACCACTTTCCCCCTCCTGTTTTCTGAACTACCTATCAATCAATCATTACTGTTATTAATATTATTAAAAATCATTGAAATGTTTCATAGACTACACATTCCTACAGAGGCTTTTGAAATACTTAAACCTCACAGAAAGCTTTGAACCCTCTGAGTTCATACTATGAGTTTAACTGATAACGGGAAATGAAGAGTTGATGTGCCCAAACGGATGAAAAGCCTTCTTAAAATTAGTTTATTAACACCAGTTTGATTGATAGTCCCTGGGTTGCATACAAAAAAAAAACATGATTAAGGAAAATAAATAAACGGACATATCTGCTTTTGCAAATAACTCTTCATATGGTCTTTAAGATCAAACCTTCTATCCATATGTGCCAATCTGCGCTTGCATTTGTTCTTCTGTGAGCACGTAGACGAGTCTTCATGCATATATTTACAACCTTCAGCGTATGTTTGCAGACGTCAGGTGGCGAGTAATTTTAATCACTTTCATCATTCCTCGTCCGTATGAAGCATCCCAGTGAGAGCGTTTGATGAAACATTGATTGTTAACACCAGTTGAACCCTGAACACACACTTACAGCAGCGTTCAGCCACTCTCAGTACAGTTCAGGCTTTCAGCCAATCAGGATGCAGAGAGAGGCGGCTGTCATTGATTTATCACCAAGATGAGTTCACACCGCAAAGCAAACCCACACTTCCCATTTTTCACTTATGTAACGCATCTAAATTGGATTAAATCCAATACAGACTGTTGCATGGAAACTTGTACACGTTATCAGAACTCCTGATAAGTTTGATCACATGACGCGAGTCCTGATGTCTTTGCATCGGCTCTTCCTGGATTTCATTTTAAAATAATCTAAAGTCTTTGTTCATCCAGCATCATTTGACATTTTAGACATTTACAAATAACATAATCAAACATAATCATCATCAGCATTGTTTTTTTTTAAAGATGCATTTCCATTCAAATGTTCAGATTCACCAATTCAGACCTGCATATTTGGTAACTTTTTGTAAACTTTGTGAACTGACGGGAGTGTGCACTGAAAATCAAGCAGGAAACTAGCAGCAAGTCCACACTGTTACTATTTCCTGTGATGACTCACTGTGTGTGTGCGTGCGTGTGCGTGTGTGTGTGTGTGTTGCAGTCCAGACCTCTGCAGTGTGGGGATTTCCTTTTTCCTCCTTGGTCACATGACTGCAGATATGGGTGTGGTCTCCTGCATTCCTGGCCTCTCTCGCTCTCTTGTTACTCTGTCTGGCGTGCTGCGACACTTTCTCACTCTCTCTCACACACACACATCGTCGTCTAGACCAAACACACACACACACACCCGCTCTGTGTCGGCTGTTTTACGTGCCCTGCATGCAGAAGTGTCTCTGTGTAGTCACTGTGACATGATTCAATGGGATTGTGTGTGTCTGTGTGTGTGAGATCTGTTGCTGGGTGCAACAAGAAAAAAGTTCCTCTGTGTGTGGAGGGTGTGACCAGCAGCGAGTTTGCATAGTGAGATATTGTGTGTGTGGTGGAGGGAGGTGCAGGCGGCTGCTTTAGTATGCAGAGCAGGTGTGTCTGCAGAGGCAGCGAGGACGAAGAGGAGGGAGGATAACAGCAGCTGAACAGAGGGGACGGTCTGATGGAAGATAATGAATCGAACCTTTTCCATGAACGGAAACTGATGGTGCGGTTATAATGATGCAGTGTCGAAAGAGAAACACGTCTGCGGTTGCAGCTGCACTGTAATTATTATTTTTTTTTTTACACTAAAATATAACACATTTAAAAGTTATAGGTGCCATAAGTGAAAGAAAAGTACCTTTTTGAATGTTAACTCTTCGGAGTTCAATCAGGTTCTGACGCATGACATCTCGAGCAGGGAGGAGGTGGGACTCTCATTGTTCATGTAGTTTTATAGCAGCATGATGATATATTCCAGCAGCACAGAAGGAGGGACGCTGATTGACAGAGGTTAATGACGGTGATTGATGACAGGCTGTATAACGCACAACTTTGTGGAATGCTTTTGTTAGCCATGCTAACTCACACGGTTTATATTTACAACACTGCCCACATTGTTTTTCTGTTTCTGGTCGTCTGGTTGCTATGATACGAAATGTCCGTGGAAATAAAAAGGCTTTCACGTCGGGGGAGGGCCCTGACCCGCCGGTCTATGTGTAACGCTATTCATTTCTCCTCCATTGTTGTTGTTCAGTGTGTGGCGGTGGGTCTTTAGTATAAGTCCCGCCCCTCCTTCACTGTGATTGGATGGCTGGGTTGGAAAGTCACAATGATGAGCACAAAGTTGAAAATGTTTCCACTCTCTCGCAACTAGAAATAACCAAACGTGCATCTAGACGCTCGGCGCCTTTTTGTAGCATAGTGTAAATACACGGCTCTAGTATTTTTAAATAAAGAAATGTGTGGCCACAGGAAAGAACACGCTCTGTGCACTGTGGCTGATTAGACGTACGTGCAGAATTTCTTGTATATGTGGTCGACTCTACTCTAAAATGTTATCCGGTGTTGGATTAGTTTTGAATATCGGATTATTTGATGGCGATGACGTGAGTCATTCTGCTTCCTGGTTTAGTTCAACCAAATGTGATCCTGGAAAGCGCGGCGTGCACTCTGCCAGAACACACATCGTGTCCTCACTGAGGCCGATTCTCTTTTGGAAACTGTTTACGTGTCACATGACGAGCGAGCGTCTATTACGGTTGCAGGTGTTGTTTTTCAAAAGGTTTCTATCTGAGCTGAAAAACACCAAAACTATGGAAATAAATCTCTTCTTCTTCCTCCACTTTTCCGCCAGCCTCTGCTCCACATTTATATTGGAATATGGAAGGAGAACCCAGTGACAATAAACATCCACAAGTCGTAAACATCTCTCCATGATATGAACACGGCGTGAGACAGGATGCCTGTGGGTTTTGTTGTATAACAAAATGTGAAATGTTTTATGACACGACACAAATGATGATGTGAATGATAAATCTGTTCCGCTTGGCCTTTTTATTGGTCATTTTCTGCACAGACACACTCACTCAGTGTTATTGTATCTCCCGCGCACACACACGCACACACACACACACACACAAGCTGAGTGGCTGGCAACATGGTGGCTGCAGCATAATTTCATCTGGAGTCAATAACAAACAGATAAGACGGACAAAGAACAGACTCGCTGGCTCTCAGGCACTCAGACGCACACGCTGAAGCTCTGCGGGCCTTATGGCGTAGACGCACCATCTATATATAGAGAGCGCTCAAGTCCTCGCATCACTTCCTGTCTGGCTTCTGTAACTTAAGACCATTTCTCACTGAGACTTTCTTTCTGGTCTTTGTGGAAAAGTGAAACTTGCGCTGATCACGTTGCACTAACTCGCTGACGATGAAACGTATCAACCTGATGATGATGATGATGATATTTCTGCTCTTCCTCAGTTCTTAACTAGAGAGCTTCAGACTGGGGATTTATTAAAATCGTGGCTGAACACGAACGTTTTGAGAAGGCAGCTCGATAACATCACCTTCGACTTTAGTGTCTGCAGGATTGGCAGCAAGAGAGTGAAAAGATTGAAAATGGGAAAAAAACGATTTAAACAGGAAGCAGCGTCTTCAGTTTGAGATGAAGATCAGCTGTCGCGCCGTACGTATTGTCTCCTGCGCTCACAAATAATTTCCCTTCTCTCTCTCTCTCCCTGTCAAACACATTATATCTAACATCTCATGCTACGTGTCAAACAAAGTGCTAAGTAACTGGCAGAGCTAGTGCAGCGTGTTATCTGTGTGTGTGTGTGTGCGCTTATTAGTCTGCGTTAATCAAACACTTGCTCGTTAAAGCATAACAGCCGTGTGTGTGTTATTAAGGTTTAAAGATAGGAATGCACACCTTTGGACTAAAGTGGGTGTGGTGGTGGAGTTAAACTATAAATGTGTGTGTTATGTTGTCAAACTCCACCCAAAATCTGCCAGTTGTGTAGTTTTTTTCCTTTCATACGTCTCCCAACTTGTACTCTTCTCTCCGCAGTAGAATCACATTTTCATGCTATAATTATTGTGGCCAAATGTCTCCAGGTAAATGGTATTATTACAACGATGAAAATACTACTATTAGTACTAGAGTACAATATAGATTAGATGTTATTGTCCACATTAGTGTAAATGTGTCTTTGGCTTCTGTACAGCACATACATGAGCGAGGTCACAAGAGTAGCGTTGTTAAAATAACCATAAAACGAGCAACAGCAGACTCCTAAAAACACAGAATTACAAACGTTAGACGGCTCGAGGGGAGACGACGGCCAGTCTGAGAGCGAGCTGCGTTTTAAAGGCGTCAGCAGAGACTGCAGATCGTAACCTACAGGAAGAGCGTTGCTCAGTTTTGGGAGTAATGAGTAACATAACTGCACCCGATGGTCACCTTGGATTTAATCAAACCTAACAAACTGAGCTTTATATTGAATCTGCAAATGAACTACCATCAAATACACTTAAAACACAAAACTAAAGCAGGTTCGTTCTTTCAAGTTTAAGACTGTTAACTGGAAATGACTTTAAATTACATTTTAAATGAGAGCCTCTTAAATTCCATGTGATTCTACTGTTCTCATGTGTTTTGGGTGGTGATGACTGTTAAAGAACCATAAAATGCTGCACACTTGTACTCCCTAAAGTCAGAGTTTATGACCCAATCCTCTAAGACTCTGTATACAAACACTTTATACACTGCTTTCTGCTTGGTATTAATAAGTTAAGAGGCAGATCGTTAAAACATGACGGCACTGGACCGCAGCACGGTCATCCTCGGCTCTTACAAGCCACTGGCACCACTCGCCCGTCTCCACATCACTGCGAACAACATGACCGCAGAGTTTAATGCTGAGCCGGGAGTAATGATGTAACGTCGTGTCACCGTCGGTCATGTAAAATGCACGCGCTCGCTCGCTTAACGTTACCACCGAGCTACAACAATAAACTAGCCGCGCTTCAGTGGCTCGACTGCTTTCTACTTGTTACTGCGCTGTAAGCAGAGGAAACACTTTTATAATACCACAATGTAGAAATACTGTCACAAGTGAAACGGCTGCATTCAGAAATATTACTGAAGTAAAAGTACTAAAGTATTCGCATCAAAATATACTTTAAGTACCAAAAGTAAAAGTAAGCGGCCCAGATTAATGTGTGTGTGTGTGTGTGTGTGTGTGTGTGTGTGTGTGTGTGTGTGTGTGTGTGTGTGTGTGTGTGTGTGTGTGTGTGTGTGTGTGTGTGTGTTATAGTAAAGTGTTCACTTCCATGTTGCAGCTGGGAAAAGTGGAGTTCTTTTTTACTCTATATATAGATATATTATATTTTTTATAGATAGATATATAGATATATATTATAGATATATATATATATTATAGATATATATATAGATATATAGATATATATTATAGATATATAGATATATTATAGATATAGATATAGAGATATAGATATAGATATATAGATATATATTATAGATATATAGATATATTATAGATATAGATATATAGATATAGATATAGATAGATATTATAGATCTAGATCTAGATATAGATCTAGATATAGATATTATAGATCTAGATATATATATATATATATATAGATATTATAGATCTAGATATATATATATAGATATTATAGATCTAGATATATAGATGACAGATTTAAGAGCAGCAGCAAACTTATAATTACCTCATAGGACATGAGATAAAATGACTAGTAAGCTTCTTGTTTAATTATTATTATTTACACTGTACTATCAATATTCCCATTAATGATACTAACGGATTCTGTTGATTTAATGTGAATCTGATTCATTCATGCAGAATTATGTACCTATTTTTAATTAAATACTTGTACACTCCCTCTTCTTAGTGTCTGTATAATTGAGCAAACTCATTATCTATAATTAACACGATCATCGCAATGACATCACCAACTATTTGTGTAATAATAATGTACGACAAACATTAACGTGGGGATGTCTGTGGGCAGTTTATTAATCTGTCGTCTCTTTGTAATAATGACTCGACTTCTGGTCGACGAACGGGCGGATAATTAGTGAAAACAGAGAGGGCATTTGTTGACACACACACACACACACACTGATGAAGCACTGTGTGAAAGCAGGAACATAGTAAAACATCTAAAAGACTGAAGAGGTTAACAGACAGAAAGACAAATAAAACAATTGGGCCCTTCACAGCAATGTTTCAAATTTCCAGAAACCTTTTTAAGAACTTTGACGGGACACGACAGTAAATAAAGAAAAACATGATAACTCTGCCGTTGCCTGACACTTATTAATCCTCCATGTGTAATTTATCTGATTTCCACTGGAAACACGAACCGGAATGTGCTGAATGCGACGTTCAGTCCCCGAGTTTATGTCTTGTTTATTGAGTCTATTTAATGAAGAGTTAATGAGTCCTGACGCTAGTTCCTGATTTAGTTCCGGGGCTTTAGTTCCTGAGGGAGCTGCAGCTACTCTCAGACACACACTGAGGCTCTGAGACGGAAACAGTGGAACAAACCAACAAAAACCCTGCAGTGTGCAAAGTGACAGTCCCGGATGTGTTGGTGCCCTTGGCGAAGTCTCATTCGGTGCCCCTGCTGAATAAATTAGGATAGTCAGAAATGCAATAAATGTGCACTTACATGTGCTAGGCGAGCCCCCAGGAAGAGTACCAGGCTTTGAAGACTATTTTCGTATTGACCAAACTGTCAGTCAGCTGATGCCATGGAGCCCAAAAAGACATTTTCCCATTGACTTGCATTGGAAAAGAGATGTCTGTAAATCGGCGTAATTGACGTTTTTGAGGTAAATGTACTTCCCAGTTCGAACACTTAATTAGCCCTAATTTAAACCACTCTGTCTTAAAAGTTGTAAAATGCGCTAATAGGGGATTTAAGGAAAACGTTGCTGTTGACTTTTTCAAATGTATTTCTTTTTTTTTATCGGAAGAGGAAGGCAGACATCTTTACGGCTCATATCACCAAAACAATCTGGATTGATTGAAAGTGCTACTTGTAAAATGAAAAATATGTATTTTTGATTTTGGGGTGAACTGTCCCTTTAATTGCATAAAAGAAGAAACCAGCCGTGTGTGTGTGTGTGTGTGTGTGTGTGTGTGTGTGTGTGTGTGTGTG
>CALSBV010010288.1:754512-769561 GCA_943590825.1 Bovichtus diacanthus
CGTAACCTCTGTGTGCACTGTGGCTGCGTAACACTCAAAATGGCAGAAACTAGTATCTGGTAGTTTTACCTGATTACTGCGTCGAAAGAGAGACGGATCAGGAGGAAGAGGAGGAGGAGGAGGAAGAGGAGGAGGAGGGGAACTCTTCATTCAGTCTGTCTGGAGAGAATCATCAGAGAAGGAATAAGAGGCCATTATTAAAGCGCATGAAGGCAGGAACATGTTCATGCTGACTTACAGAGAAATCCTGGCAGTGTGGTCTGTTGACATTCAGATCACGTTCCACTGCACATCTCCCCCCGATTCCACCAAGAATCCACGGCAGCCATGTTGTTTCCCACACAGCCGTGCAGGGGAAGTCACAGATTTTCAGGTTTTTACTGAAAAACACCAAGGTGTGTTTTTAAAAAAGGAAGCACATGAGTTAAACTCGTAGATTCTGACTCGTCCCTGTGCACGCGGACCAAAAGTTGCTGCAAATAAACAGTTTACTGAATTTGAAGTTAACGAGCTCAGCCCAGATCCTCCTTCAGTAGAGAGTGAAGAGAAACAAGCGCCGCTGATTATTCATTAATTGCAAATGGTGTTTTTTAGGATCTGATTTTCACCCGGAACAAAAGAAAACTAAACTAAGAAGCTCCAAAGACAAAGCCCTCCTGCTCCGCTCCCTTTGTAAGCATCCGGGTCGACTGAGCGATCCCGTGTTTCCATCGTCTTTATACGGAGAATGAACGAGCGGTTGGATATGAGTCACTGCTGGAGAATGACAGTCGCAGCTCTGGATTCAATAACTCACAGATATTGTTTGGTCTTCAGAGAGCAGAGCATTGTAAGAAGATCTTTCTGCAGAGAGACGGGAAGAGAAACATCAGACTGATTTTTTAGTTAACTGGAATAATCAATTAGTGGAAGAAACCTTTTGATTGATATTGGAAGAAGTTTGTCGGCGACTTCTACCTGTTCCATTTTATTTATTCAAGCCGTGTTATACGTGGAGTGTTTTGGCTCTGGTGGAGCAGCAGATTGTTGATTGGCTGCCATGGACGCATCGCTACCACTGACAACACGCACCGGTGGTTCCCAACCTGGGGGTCGGGGCCCACACGAGGGGCCACTGGATAAAGCTGAAGGGTCGTAAAATGACAGGCTGAACAATTTGGAAAAAATATCTCCTTGCGATTATTTTGACTGATATTGCGGTATGATTGACAATATAGGAGGGAATGATCAATTTTGCATCTGTATTCTCATTTTCATTGAAAAATATTAAAATGATCATAGTGGGATTTTTGTTTTTGTGAGAATTTGTACGTTTGTAGGATGGGTTTAAAATGATGTTTTAAAAATGATTCAATAAAATATTTTGATGGTAGACTAAAGGAACTGTGACCGCAGCCAGAAGATAAAACTGTAGAAATACTGCTGGATACAACAGACAGGGATTAGTGAAACATAGGAAACTACTTACATCTGTTTATAATTTCTGATCATTAAAATGATTCATCCCATCTGTGTGGCTGCACCTGAACGCACCATTTGTCTGACCTTTTTGTTTTTGTTTTTAACTGAATCTCCAGACAAAGGAGGAAATAATGAACGAAAAAAAAAAAATGTAATTTCAGTGGGTGGAAGAAATCTGTGTTGGTGATTCGCCCAAATAAATACTGTATATGGAAATACTGCAGCCTTTCATGGCAACAAAAGTAGGTCATGTTGTGTTTATAGATATCTGTAAAATCTTTTCACAACTATTGTGCATCTTCTGCCTTCGCACTTCCAATAAAGGTTTAAGACGGGAGGTTCTTACTGGATGCGATTGTGAAACTGTGAAAACTTTATTGACCCACACATTTAATGACAGTTATTACAAATCAAAAAAAGTGGAGATTCACTCTACACACACACACACAGACACACACACACAGACACACACACACACACATACATTGCTTAGTGAATCAAAATATTTTTTTTTTCCATCTATACATTAGGAGGTTGAAGCATATTATTTTTTTCCTTTTTGAATCAAAATTAGATTTTGAGTTTACTGTATTATCTTTATTGAGTAGTTATGACCTGATCTATATTCTGTACATTCTGTACATGCTATGCTTTCCTTTTGGCTTTTTTCCTTCTTCTGAAACTCTGTTTTGTTGTGTTTGAATGTTACTACCACGAAAGAGGCTTCTCGCCAAATCAGGGCGGTGTCAGCTGTGCAGAAGTATTTATTTTATTCTTAAGGGGCTTGGATTGTTTTTTTTCGACTCCAAGGAGTGTGATCTTTTAAAAAGAAAAACAAAAAAAGTTTGTTTCTAAAAGCAAATGCGCACTCCAGTTATTTGAATGAATAAATGAAAACCTTTATTGCCACTAGGGAAATTTGCTTTGCACAAAGAACAAAATCATATAAAAAAAACATCAACAACTCTACATGACGGCACATTCAATAAATAAATAAAATAAATCTTACTTACATAAGATAAGATAAAAGAAGAAATCCTGAAACATTTGTTTTGTCTCGTGTCTGCAGGTCTGTCTGGTAACCCCGTAGATTTGGAGAAACGTCACGCGGCGTTTGGCAAGAACTTTATCCCTCCCAAGAAGGCCAAGACGTTCCTGCAGCTGGTGTGGGAGGCTCTGCAGGACGTCACGCTTATTATTCTGGAAATCGCCGCCATCATCTCGCTTGGCTTGTCCTTCTACCATCCACCAGGGGGCGACAGTGAAGGTCTGTACAGCCAGAGTCTGAACTGAGACACGGAGGTCATGTCCTCGCGCTTTTATTTATTTAGTTTTGGTAACCTGAGGGGGGGTTTACATTCTATAATTAAAATACATAATGGGTATTTATTTTAAGCTGATCCCAGTGTTTTTAGACTTTATATATTTAAATGTGGTCTTTGCTAGGCCAACAACATAACAAATAAATGAAGGTTTTAGTATTTCTCCTCTAGGAAAAAAAACATTGGACCTTCATGTTGGTGAAATGATAATATAATTGAGCAATAAATTAAATCTGAAATCTCTTGTAATAGATGAATTTTAATTATTTTGTTAAAAAAAAAAGTTTTATTTCTTTTAATTCAATTACTTTTCTTACATGTTCGGAATAAATCAAAATCAACATTTAATTGAATTTAATATTTTATTCACATTTTATTAATACATTTATTTATTTAGCTATCAGCAAAGTATTTTGACCTCAGTAATTATAAAATCCTGGCTATGGCAACAAAGGTGTTTATAAAAAAAAAATAAAAGGATAAAATCAATGTTCTTTTGTAAAAATGTTAATAGTTAGTCTAGGTTTATTTGCACAAAAGAAAATAGAAAAAGAAAAGTTCACGTTGAAGCAATTGTGTTGAACATGTTGTTAAAAGGATTTGAAGCTGTAAGTTGCACAGCTTTAGTTTGGACAGGACATTTATTTGCTGAGCGTGATTCATCAACATGTCCTCGTCCTCTCAGCATGTGGCCAGGTCGCAGGCGGCATCGAGGACGAAGGCGAGGCCCAGGCTGGCTGGATCGAGGGCGCCGCCATCCTGTTCTCGGTCATCATCGTGGTCCTGGTGACGGCTTTCAACGATTGGTCCAAGGAGAAGCAGTTCCGCGGGCTGCAGAGTCGCATCGAGCAGGAGCAAAAGTTTACCGTCATCCGCAAAGGCCAGGTCATCCAGATCCCTGTGGCCGAGATCGTGGTGGGAGACATCGCTCAGATCAAATATGGTACGAGACCACAAACGCAACACTGAAATATCAAACCTGTGACGTCAATAACTGCCTCACTACTTTAAAGACAGACTAAAATGACTGGATGGTCCCCGCTTTTAGTCTTTTTCTGTCTGTTCAATGTTAATTCTGATTGTTTCTACATTGATGCACATTTATGGAAGATATTTGTAAGTTTCTTGTAACTTGTAAGGTTTTTATAAGCTCGCTATATATGTGCTGCCTCTTTCATCTTTTCGCTAAACTTAAGTCCGAAGCATCTCTGACTGGGTGGTACATGAGCATGCTGTGAACCTCTGATTTATTAATAATAATAACTATTATCTACTTTACATTAAGTGTGTTTTTAACATTAACAGGAGAGATAAACAGTTTGTACTGCACAGTTTGGTCAAAGTGTTTCATGTTTTGGTGCTCAGCCTTCATAAAGAGCAGAAATGTGTTTACGCTGCAGCTGTTTTCGAGAAATAAATTAAATGCACCGTCCGACCTTTGTGCCTGCAGGAGACTTGCTGCCTGCTGACGGGATCCTGATCCAAGGCAACGACCTGAAGATAGACGAGAGCTCTCTCACCGGAGAGTCCGATCAGGTCCGAAAGTCTCTGGAGAAGGACCCCATGCTGCTGTCCGGTAAGTGCCTGGTCACAGTCTGTGGACCAACACTGGTGATTCTGCTGATGTTCACACTCCTTAAACAAACACATTCACTGTTTCTGTTTGACTCTCGTCTGGAAGGAAAATCCTCTGAATCAGGATGTGGATTATATCTCGTTCTTAATACATGTGCATTTTATCCACATCAGACCGGATCAGCTGTCATCACAAGTGTTATTTGTATAGCACCTTTAATACAAGTCACACAGGTTACTGAGAGGCTAAATGAGACAGTTCAAATATAAAAAGTGTAACAATTACAGGGACCGATGTGCATGGGAACAAAGAAAAAGATATATCACGTAAAGATATCAACACTATTAGTACATTTAAAGTCTAAAATCACAAAAAAAGAGCAAGAATAAGAATAAGTCCTGCAGGATCTAATTTTGGATTTAGTTCCTTTTCGTCAATTTGCTGGAGTGATATTTAGATTTTCTTTCCTTTTTTTTAATGTTTGTTGTACAATTCAATATCTAATACTTGCACCATTGTAGAGTTAAGTGAAAGAGCCTTCAGAGAGGTGTTTGTGTCTCCTTAATGTAGCCCTCTAAAATGTTAACGGCCCAGTTTGGGTGCTGAAATATGGAACAAGTGTGAAATTCAGACATTGGAGGTATCTTCACAGCTGTACGGCTTTATTTTTAATCAAGCAGCCTTATTATTTTACATGTAATTTCTTTGGACAGCGTGAGACAGAATCTTTAAGTGGGTGTCTCGCGTCAAAAGCGTGACATTTAGTAACCCTGGTTTCTCTCTCTGATCCTCAGAACCAATAACTAATATTTCTGGTTCGTCCTGGTCGAGCTGTTAAATGTTTTGTGACATCCAGGCACTAAACTGTGAATCTAAAAAGAGCAGCAATTGATCCAGTGTCATCAGAAGACATCGCATAAAGCTGTGTGTCATCAGCCTAGAAAGATGTCTCCTGATCACACCACCAAGACGTAGAATACCGTAAGATTAGAAAGTAGTGGCCCTAACATTGATCTTTGGGAACTCCACATGTTGATAATGTCAGCAAACTGTAACACTGAAGTACAAAAGAAACTGCCAACGGGTATTCACCGCAGACGGAAAGATTACAGATAAAATAATAAAGAAATGAGCCAAAAATAAGCTCCAGTTGTGACTCCCAGCTTTTTGAATCTCTCCCCAGGGACCCACGTCATGGAGGGATCAGGCAGGATGGTGGTGTCGGCCGTGGGCCTCAACTCTCAAACCGGCATCATCTTTACTCTGCTTGGCGCCGGCGAGAACGAAGAAGAGAAGAAGGTCAAGAAAAGTAAGATATGAGACGAAGCCTGTCGCACACGTCTCAAAAAACACAACTCATGTTGAAGTGTTGAAGGTCGTACGAGGACACTAAGTGTGTGAAGTGTTGGGAGGAAGGAAAGAAAGTCAACTCATCGTGTCAGCTTCTGAATATTTCTACTCGACTGTTTGAACAGTGCAGATTGGAAATATTTGCACGTTTTTTTATCAGCTGGTGTTGATTTGAAGTTTCTCCTGTCGTACGAGCCGACTCTGTCAGCAGGTACAGTTCATCCAGTCTGAGCTGATAACAGCAGAGCGGTCTGAAGGGTCGAACTTTAACATTTTAACATTAGTGAGATTCAATCTGATCACAAAAGCATCATCAGTGAATAAATGAGACCACGGACGAGTTCACCTGTAGTGATCGTGTCTGCTGACTAAACACGGCTGTAGTAGTATCTGACCTACGGGATGTGTACAACAGCAAGTTTAAATGACTGTTCACTAAGCCCCGCCCCTAAATATGTATTGTCCAATCACAGCTCAGCATGTCAGGCAGGCCTGTCGAAGGTTGGATGTCTGCACATGTAGTAAGAGATATACTCTGCATCCAAAGAGTTTGTAGGGCGGCGTCATTCGTAGACTACGTTAGCATTGCTAATGTTAGCATGCTTGGCTAATTAGCTTACAACCTACAGTAGTGATCAAGGCTGTGCCTGGAAAAAAATATCTGATCAGAAGTTGTTTTTTTTCCCCCCTGATAAAATAAAACTTTATTCATCAGGGAAATTGTTGTGCAACAGTTGTAATACACGGTAGGAGACAGTATAACAATTCTAAAATGTACAAATAGTGGAATTACATTGTACTATAAGACCAGGGATACATAGTTCTTCTCTACGTGGGACCTAAGCGTGTTTACATGTTATTACATTATGAGACTATTAAATTATTATTTAGGTGTCTTTTACATAGTTCTAGTTTTTAAGAATCAGTTGAAAACATAAGTCAACTGGAGTCAAATGAGAGTTTTCAAGTAACTTAGGGTGCAGACGTTAGTTAAGTAGCTGGAACTGATGAAATCCACCAGTGATTTTGTTATTTCTGCAAAATTGTTGGTTACTGGATAAAAATGAGAGGCTGCCTTTTTTCCTTCGGTCTGAAATGAAGGACTGATTTTCCATCCACCAGTTATCTTGTTTAAATTGTTAAACGAAAGCTTGACAGTAATCATTTTAGATTTTTGTTGTACACTTGCAAATTTATGCATCATTTTGAACATTTCAGATACTTTGAAACGGACTTTTTAAAAAAAGACAAAATAATCCACCAAAACATAAAAAGATCAGTTTGGTTTGTCACGTTAAAAAACACTGCTGTGCGTCGTGGTCTCATTTACTCACGGTAGCTTATGGCCACTATACTGAGGTATTGATTTGACAGTGACGTTAAGTTGGTTAAAAATGTGAAACGTACCTTCCTCTGTTTACATACAGTTGCTTTTTGAAGTGGAACCCTTCAAAAAGTCCAGATGATCGTCGTACTTTCACAGAGCAGTTTGATGTAAACCAACAGGCTTCTGCAGTCGGTCTCTATTGCTTTTGATTTGCTTGTGATCATGCTAACCCCCTTTTACTCATGTGGTTTTTTTTTTTTGTTTGTTTTTTGTCTGATCATTTGTTTTATTGGCTAAAGTTTGAGTTTGTCAGGCATTCATTGTGAACTGGCTGAATGTACAAGCTCAGCGGAGAGAGACGCTCAGGTTTACATTTCGGCCTCTAGCCACTGATTTTAAAAAAACAAACCAGTAATGAATTCCTAATGAGGAGAACCACAAGACACATTTTCAGATACACCTGAAATGAAACTCAAAATGAGCAGAAGAGAGCATTTATACACCTCTGCGCTTGTGAGGGCCCTCATTAGCATAACACATTTCTAAGACCTTAACTGTAACCTAAATCTATAATTTAAATCTAACCATAATCCTAAAACCAAACATGAAACCCTCAAAAAGCCTGTTGAAGAAATGAAGACTGGACCAAATGCCGTCATTTTCCAAAAATTGTCCTCATTTTCAGAAAACTGTAATCGGTCCCCACAAAGATAGAAGTACAAGAGCGAACACAGCGTCGTGGTGTGTCTCTTGAGTTCTGGTAGCAGCCGACACGCAGCAGACTTCACTGTCACACATGGCTGCATCAACCCACAGAACACACACAAATGCACATTAAAACACACACCCACACACATTTGTGCATTCATGTAAAGTCACACCCATTGGTTATCTTACAGGCCTAAGAGCCTCCAGTATGTGTGCACACACACACACACACACACACACTTGCAACAGTTCAGCCTTTGTCATCAATCACAAACCACGAGCTGAATAACAAAGCTGTTCGTGTGTGTGTGTGTGTGTGTGTTTGACCTTGTTAAACCTCCTTTCACAATAAAAGCCGATAGCTCCATATTTGGGCAACAGCAGGAAGTGAATGTCCCTGAGGAGGAAAATGCACCTGTCACGTATCTGATCAATACACGACAGCTGACAAGGATCAATAACTGATGTTAAGATCCACATGTACGTGTGCTGACAGCCATAACGATCATATATACAGTCTGTATATGTGTAGTAAAAGGAAGTAAACAACAGCTAAACACAACCTGGACCAGTCCACACATTCAGGGAACTTGTAGCTTCATCCAGTATTTTCACAATAAGGGTTTTAAGTTGTAAGAATAATTGTTGATAAATCAGCACCCTCTCCCGCAACAATCCAGTTCAGAACCAGCGAGTAAAGTCAAACCTCAACAAATCAATTAAATTGCTGCCTTTTTATTAGAAAGTTGAATATAGACAAAAGAGGAAATGAAATGAGAGATAAGGGACCGACAGGCAGCCATTGAATGAAAACCAGGGATGTTGTGATTCTTTTAAAGGAATAGTTTACTCAAAAACTTTTGGGTGCTCCGCTCTCGGGTGTGTACTATATACAACTGATATTGTTTTAGGGTGATCTATATTCATAAACCCTTTAATGGCTGATTGGGATGTCATTATTGTTGCAGGTATTTGGGTCATAAACCAATGATTAGTATCGGACTTTTTAAAATTGTCAGAAAATGCTTGTGTAAGAGCGCTTCTCTGACTCGGAGTCTGTTTGTTCTTTAGATACAAAAAGTACCAATGCACTCTCTTTTTAACCACTTTAAAATGCCTTTTATTGTCATAGCAAAGTCATGTTGGAACAAAAAGCAACATTTCTGCAACGATCTCATGGAGCAAGTGGCCATTTTAAGTTTTAAGTTTTAACGTGGTCCTTTGGGCACGATGCATGTTTTTTCAAAGTTTCATGGCAAACATTTCCATCCCTGGAGCCACGGCACTAATGTGGCAAGATGCACATTTTTCAGAAAACTGCTAAATTATTTTGGGCTTTAACAATCACAACAAACCTGATAAACATGTGAGAATGTTGAAATGGTCTGATTGATCAATTCAATTCAACCTAATGTTGGATTAAACTTTAACCGATGAAGCAGCAGGTTACCAACGCAGGTCAGCATCAAACCAGAAAGTACGACCGGCAGTAAAGTGCATGATGAATGTAGCTGTATGTACAACATGAACAAAACCAATTATGTATTTCTTTCAAACATTATTGTTTAAAATTCAATTGAATTTCTGAAATCAAACTTTTATTTATTTCGACTACTGCGATATTGACGGCTGGTTCTCCACAGCAGGAAGTGTCGCGTCTCTCTCCTCTGATTGGTCCATTCCTGCCCACAACACACACACGACACACACACACCTGTGGGTTTCTATCAGTTTGAACTTTGTGTTCTCCCTCAGTTTGATTTGATCTTATTTTTCTTTTGAGCCATTTTATCAGCATTCCGCCCTCTCTCTCTGTCCGAACAGGTAAAAAACAAGGACCCCCCGAAAATCGCAACAAAGGTAACCCCTCCATTCATCCATCTGTCCCTCTCTGTCCCCCCATCCTCCCTGTTACTCACCCCCCTCCTCACCCTCCACCCAGCGGCAGGAGGGGAGTGTCCAGTCCATCTCTCTTTCTCTCTGCTGTATAAAGGGGGACGTTCTCTCGCCTTGCTTTACCTGTGAAAGGGTGCAACTCTCAACCTTCAAGTCTTTGACAGCCAATCACAGCGTCCACAGTTGTCATGGTTACAAGGGGGGTGACGACGGGATTATATTCGTGCCTTAAATTCTGAGACCGTGTCGGGACGTTTTGAGCACAAGAGGAGTTTTTGCAACTGCATTGTATTTATTTTGTAGAGAAATTGTCCACATTGGAGCAGAAAAATAACCTCAGTTTTAGTCGTTTGCTCTTTAACTAAGTTACTTGTCTCACTTGATGATTTCCAGCTACACAGCCAAAGCGCTGTAATCATAAATGAAGTTCCATTAAAAAAAGAAATGACCTTGTTAATCTTTGCTAGCGTTAATATTAAAAGCACGCCGTACGATTTGTGAATCTGAAATTATTTCCCCAAGTTGTTTTTTTCAAGCTAATTCGCCAAATTAAATTGGTTTTTAGCTTCTCAAATGTGAATATATTCTGGCTTTCTTGGTCTTCAATGATGGCAACAATTTTAATAAAAATAAATGTAATAAGATTGCTTTGGTTGAGGGAGCGCGCAGGGAAACTGAAAGAGAGCGACTGAGTACAACTGTGATTGTGAGCCTTCGCTGATGATATCAACACAAAGAATATTTATTTAGTACAAAATAAAATACCGTTTGTACCAAATGAATTATTCCTTGAGTTGTAAGCATTTCTCTACAAAATAGAAATGTGTGCTTGCAAAAACTCCAACGTCCCGCCGCGCTCTCCAGTGAGGGTCACTCTAGTCTGACCTCTAATGTGTCTTTCCTGGGTGACGCAGTGTTGAAAACAAGTGCTCCCTCGGTGCTTCCCTCAATATTTAATGTTTAAGGGATTCGATGGCTGTGTGTTTGTGTCGATGACGTCTTTGCGCCAACCTCCAAACTCCAACAGCCAACCGTCCTCAATGTCCCGTGTGATCCAACACATGTCCAACTTCCTCTGCAAGCTGTCTCACACACACACACACACTCACACACACTGCTCCCCTCCTCCCGACCGCCCATGGTTTGAGCATCTGCTGCGGACAGAATGCTTCTTGATGTACACACACACATACACACACACACACACCTTGCTCTTGGACGCTCATCACACTTTTGCACACAGAAATATTTCACAGAGTCACGGATGACCTCCACCAAAAACACATAGAGAACAAAATCCTCAGAAACACTTTCAGTCAGACGCACGACTTCGTAGCTTTCTGTGGTGGAAGAAGAGTTCAGATTTATTACTGAAGTAAAACTACTAATAACACACTGTGAAAATAAGTAAAAGTCCTGCATTCAAACCTTACTTCAGTAAAAGTATGTAGTATTATCAGCAAAATGTACTTATAGTATGGAAAGTAACTTATTTCCATACTATAAGTACATTTTGCTGATGTTTTGCTGAGTCATTGTAAGTGTTTTTCTATTATTTCTGATGTTTTTGCTGCATTAATGTGTCTGTTGCATTTTGCTGCTGTAGAAGTTTAAGGTTGTGCTAATTGTAAGTACTTTATATGTTGGTTAGTTTAATCTACAGCAGTGCATCATGTCTACAAGATCTATAAGAGCCGCATATCTCTAAATCTCCTCGTGCGCTCAGTAAAGCAGCTCTGTGACGATGCATTTTCCAGCTGATCCAAGACAATTTTTTTTCTCAAGCCATAAAGGAACACTTCATCCTCCAGTTTATCAAAAAAAAAATAATATATTGTACGCGGTTTTCACTGGACAGGGAGGGAATCAAAAATTACAATCTGAAAAGTAACCAAGACAAATGTAGTGGAGTAAAAAAGTACAATATTTCACAATAAAAGCTGCATAAAAAGGACATGCTCAAGTAAAGTAAAAGTACCTCAAATGTTTTACTTTCCACCACTGGTCGCTGTTGAGTTCTGACACATAATTAACTCTGCAGCTCTATTGAGCTCTTTTGCCTCTTTTAGCTCCTAGTTTTGGTTTCACAGCACATTGACTGTTCTGTTTGAGTTGCAGCGCTGTGTTTCACATGACTTCTATTGGATCAGGAAGCTGCTTCGTGTCTGCTAGATGTACAATGAGGCAGCTTTTTGTACTTTATAATGTGTCACGATTGTGTCTGTCAGATTATGGTGCAGTTCTTCTGCCTCCTAGTGGCCCAAAAAACAATGAAAGCAGCTTTAAATTAATCTTTTACAGTTGGTTTTAATACGTTCAAAAGCTTCTACTCTGCTGTGTTTTTATCACTGTAACGCTACTCTCACTTCCTGCAGGTGTTTCACTATAAAAGGGAGAATTAGGGCTGCAATTAAGGGTTATTTTCATTGACGATTAATCTGCCCGTCGTACTTAAAGCCCAATTTGACGTCTTTAAATTGCTTTTGTTTCCCGGCTAACAATCTAATATTCTGTTTACTATCACATAGAGCAAAAGCAATAAATCCTCACAAATGAGATGCTGGAAAAAGTCTGAAATATGACTTAAGCAATTAATCATTCATCAATAATTTTCAGTGAGTTTTCCGTAGATGTGCTGGTTGAGGGGAAATTGTGCCTTTTTGAGCCTCTAAATAGGTTTGAAGGGGAAACATCTGTGCAGGAAGTCCATCAACGAGCGGCAGAAACACAGCAAAGTAGAAGAAACTGGGGAGAAAAAGTGAATGAAACAGTATTAGTGTTGAAAATAACGACCGCAGCAGACTGATGAAATGACAGGGAAGCTGATTAAAATGAATTTCATCAGTCGGACAACAGTGCTGTCATTTCACCAGTCTGCTGCTCTCACTTTCTCTTTTTAACAGCAATCACTTCTACTTTGCCTTGTTTTTTTATTTTATTTTTTATTTTATTTTTTTTATTGACTCTTAAATTAGCAAAAATGAAACTTCCTGCAGATGTTTCACATTAAAAGCCTACCAGGAAAAGGGGTGTTTGTCCCTTTGAGCTACTGGAAGGCTTTTAATGTGAAACATCTGTGCGGGAGGTGTTGCGTTTTGCCGACGGCAATAAAATAAAAAATAACGACGGCCTCGCTGTTTTTGAGAAGTTAGCGCAGGATTTTAAAAATGTTTTCCCATCGCACATTTGCGCACATTTATAACACCCGGATGAATGTGACTTTCTGTTGACAAACCAACTGATCCAAACAGTGCCGTGATGTTTTGAGGCTGAAGCGAGGCTGTCGGTGTGTGTGGGAGTTGCACCCTTGCAGTATTAGTGGGCTGTGGGCTGTCGTCTGTTCTGTTTGTGTATCCTCAGTTTCTTTTCGCCTTTTGATTCCTCTCATTTCTCTCACTGTTGCCTCCTTGCAGGGTGTTGCTCAGGACTCCATGTTGTCTTGTAATCACTGTTTGACTCTCTCCCTCTTCTGTTATTTTTTTCTGTCTTGCTGAAGTCTCCTGCAGCCTCCACAGCTCTGCAGCCTCCTCTACCTCCTCCTGTCTATCTCTGTCGTGGTTCTGCATCGCTGTCGTTTTCCGTTTTCTGGGGTGATCCTTTGAGTTCGTCTTCTGTTTGTTGACTTGCTTTCTTTTTTTGACTGTCAGACACCCCCTCCCCTCTGCCCGCCGTGCGCTCTCCCATGGTTCAGTGCTGCGCCTGTTTACAGTTCTGTGGTTGGTCAGTGGGTCTCAGTCCTGTTCATGTGAAGCTGTGTCAGTTAGTTCTATGTTGTGGCTTGTCTCCAGAGTGGACCATGTGCATAAAGCTCCACAGTTTCCTGGTTTGACACCGACTCATCCCCACATTCAGAGTGTCTAAATGTCATGTGGAGGTCATGCTGTCATGAAATAACTTCCCTTTTAGCAAAATGATCTGTGGAAACTTCTGAGGAAACTCAGAGTGAGGCAGTGAGGATGACTGCGTAGGAGTTATTGGGATAGAAGTGTCCAAAAAAACATATTACTACGTGTCAAAGATGAGCTCCCAGGTTTTGCTATAGTATCCCCAAATACATGAACCGTGATCTGGGAGGAAGTGTTGGTCATCTTAGCAGATTTCTGTTTTAGACACGTTGAGCCACATGCAAGAACATTTTCTATTTCCACATCTTCCGTACATGTGTCCATCAGGTTTGCTTGAGCGAGTGTTCAAACTAGTGTAAGGCCGGTTCATTTATATCGCACATTTCAGGCAGTTTAAAGTGCTTTGCATACAACTTTACATGCATCGACACAAACTGCAGACGCACCGCATTCAAATACAGTCATTAAAGAGCCAAAAGAATAGAAAAGCAAGCTAAAGTTATATAATGAGGATAAAAGTCACGGTTGGTGTAAGAGATTAATAAGTATTTGATTTAAGAAAAGGCAGCAGCAGACAAAAGTCTTCAGGCTGCAGTTTTACACGAGTATGTTCCAGATTTATAGTGTACAAACATCCCTCGTTGTAAATCCTCGTCTTAACGTGATGGGTACCACCTGTTCGTGAGGAGGCGCACGATCCTGAGATCTGGACACAAGCTAATTGATGCCCCCATATAAATATAAATATATATATATGAATATATATATATGCTCTGCTGCATTTGTAGACAAGTTTCCTTTACAAAAATGTCACCAAAGAGTAAAAAGAATAATTTCACACTTCTGAGCTTCAAGGGAGAGATTTAGCAGACAAACACATTTATCAGCTGTAATGCTATTTAGTGATTATCAAAAAACACAAAAATAATTGTGAAAATATAATAAAACGATACCAAAGAAACGCATGAATAGGATTTAAAAGGCTCAAAACAAAGTCAAATAAGTGGCCACCAGGTTTCTTAGTCTACAACCTCTTCACACATTAGAACAATAGAAACACACTCACTAACCCGGATAATACATCTACCCACAAAATATATCATGTGCACCTTAATACCATAAAACTCAGCCCAGCTTATCCCCTGGTAAGCCTCACTGCCTTCCCACCTTCACACTATAAACAATACAGCACATTAAGCTTCTTCCACATCCATCTGTTTATCTGTACATAAATCACACGACAGGATAAATCCCTGAATGGAAAAAGTTCTTAAAACACTTAAGAAGTTTCTGTTCTTGCATGAGGTCCAATCAGTCAATTTGATTTAATACATTTTGAATGTAAACTTACTGGTGAAAAGTCACTGAAGCAGTGGCACTCAAGATTATTATTATTATTATTATTATTAATAATAATATTAATAATATATATATTTATATTAATTATATAGATATATATATTAATTATATATATATATTAATTATATATATATATATTAATTATATATATATATTAATTATATATATTAATTATATATATATATATATTAATTATATATATATA
>CALSBV010010288.1:785293-807145 GCA_943590825.1 Bovichtus diacanthus
GTGTGTGTGTGTGTGTGTGTGTGTGTGTGTGTGTGTGTGTGTGTGATTGACAGCCCCTGGTTAAATCCTCTCTGTTGTTTCTGCTGTTCTCTGTTCTGTCTGCTGCTCTTCATTATGAACTGCTGCTCCCAGCTCGTCTCTGAAAGCTACCTGGACCTTTTTCATGAATGTTTTGTGATCATAAATTGATGAAATGCTATTCTCTGCATTCAGCCAAAGGGTCACCGTGTAAATAAAGATGTTAAAGTTGATTTAAAAAAAAAAAAAAAAAAGAGGTCTTTTCTGATCTCTGAGGAAAAACTTGTCCGGTTGTTTTCAGTTTTCCCTTCTGACTGAATCTGTAACGTTGTCTCTGCTTCTCTACCCTTCATCCCTAATCCACTCCTGAACCCTGCTCCCTCCTCCTCTTTGTTGTTCTGTAATTTATTATTTACGTACATTATTATTATTTATTGATTTCATTTAATTCATTCACCTTGCCTTCCTTCCCTCATCCTCTGCTCCCCATCCTGACCACGTCTTTATTCTTAAAAATACAACCATCTGCCTCTTTCACCATCTCTGTCCCATATCCTCTCCTCATCCTCCTTCATCTTCTCCTCTTCTTCATCACAAACCCTTTCCTCCTCCTCATCTCCCTTTTTACTGTCCACCCCGGCCCAACCTTCCTCCTCCCTTTTTTTTTTACCTCCCAACCACCACCATGTTACCCCCCCCTGTCCCCCTCCCAGCCAAAACCCAGGACGGCATCGCCCTGGAGATCCAGCCGCTGAAGAGCGAGGAAGCCACCGAGTCGGAGGAGAAGGAGGAGAAAGAGGAGGTCAAACCAGTGAAGAAGGTGAACGTGACCAAGAAGGAGAAGTCAGTGCTGCAGGGCAAACTGACCAGGCTGGCTGTGCAGATCGGGAAGGCTGGTGAGGACCACACACACACACACACACACGTACACAAACGTGCACGCAAAGCAGTTTCATCTCTGTGTCCAGTACAGAAATAAGTCCAGGATGTGTTTAGCCTAGCTTAGCACGAAGACGAGAAGCAGGGAGAAACCGCTTGCGTAATATTTATTGACCAAAAGGCTTTAAGAAAATAAAAGTTTGTTGTACAAACACAGTTACAAAACAATGTGTCATAAGACTTGTAGACTTGATAGATTTAAAGGGTAAGTACACACTGAAAGTCGTTCCAGGACACATGCTACCGGCAGCATAATAACATGCACACAATGACGACGCTAACACGATGATGTTTAGCGGATATACTATTAACTATGTTGAGCTGTAATCTAGCTGTAAGATATAACTCTGAGCTAATCAATCTGCCCCCCCCTATGACATGACAACATGTAAATCAAACCTGGGAAGACGAATAAAGTATTTTCCAGAATTGAGGGACTGTTCCTTTAATAGCACACAAAGAGTTCAGGCAGTGAGAGGCTGAGGGTCAGTGCACTTATTGGAGGGATGTTTTATTGGAAACATGATTCATCCCGGAATTGTAGGTATTTTCTGTGTCATTTCAATTGACCTTAATACACTGAGGGCTTTCAGGTGGGGGGGGGCTTCAGTTAGAAACTACAGAAATAGATTTAGGGCCAAAACATTTTTGACAGGTGACTGACAGGAGAGGTGAAGCAGAAAAACACAAGCAGGGATTTCACCTGTTTCTCTGACTCGCATGCTAATATTTATTAGGAAGATATAACAAACACCTTTTCTTTTTAATTCTGTTTTTAATAGAATTGTTTCTAGTGGTTTTCCTGGTGCGTGTGTGTGTGAGGTACATCTACACCTCAGGGCCTTTTTGATTTTAGTGTTTTGCAGGCCTGATATATTCAAATGTCAGTCAAGTCAAAAATTTAAATAACATTTAACATTCAAATCTAATCAAGTTTATTTATATAGCCCAATATCACAAATTATGCATTCGTCTCAGTGGGCTTTACAGCCTGTACAAGGTACGACCCCCTCTGTCCTTAGACCCTCGCATCGCAAGGAAAAACTCCCTAAAAGAAATCCCACAACTTTAAGCAAACTTTATTTGTCTACTTTGTTTATTTCGCCTTTATGGTCATGCCTGATCATTATTAATCGTAGAGACAGAGGGAAGGAACATGCAACAAAATAGAAAATCAAACGTGAGACATTGTGATTAGTTTCTGTTCTCTGCGTCACATTATCCAACATTATCATTGCTTTTCAGCAGAGAGACGCTGTAGAAGTGTCACTACAACAAAAAACTAGGACAAACGCATCCACTAATCCTTGTAATGGGATACTTCCAGTATGTGTTTTATATTTCACGGCGTGGAAACCAGCGTCCGACATATAAAAGTGACTCGCCGTGCTTGTGTTTGAACTCTGCTCGTTCTAACCAGGTCTGATCATGTCGGCTGTGACCGTCATCATCCTCATCCTCTACTTTGTGATCGACACCTTCGGGATCCAGGGTCGGTCCTGGGTGGCCGAGTGCACCCCCATCTACATCCAGTACTTCGTCAAGTTCTTCATCATCGGCGTGACGGTGCTGGTGGTGGCCGTTCCTGAGGGGCTGCCGCTCGCCGTGACCATCTCTCTGGCCTACTCCGTCAAGGTAAGCAGGATTATGGGAAATGTAGGATTGATGGATTTTTAACTTTATAACTAGTCATGTGGTTTCATTGTCTAAACGCAAACTTCAGCCTCTAACCTCGCTCTCCGTATTTTAGAAAATGATGAAGGACAACAACCTGGTGCGTCACCTGGACGCCTGTGAGACGATGGGCAACGCCACGGCCATCTGCTCGGACAAGACGGGCACGCTGACCATGAACCGCATGACGGTGGTGCAGGCGTACATCGGCGACACGCACTACAAAACCGTTCCCGAACCCGACGCCATAAAACCAGAGACTCTGGAAGTTATGGTCAACAGCATCTCCATCAACTCGGCGTACACCACCAAGATCCTGGTGAGACCTTCACAGCTACAACCACAACACCAACATTTTAATCAACAGTCAATTAATGTAAAATACCTACATCTGATATAATATGCCGTCTGCAACGTCGTAACAAAGAACTTTAGCCTCTGAGCTCTGCACGTCACAGAAACAGGATCTTCTTCTGTGCGAGTGAACTAACATTCATTAAAAACAGTATTACTCTTGGTTCTCCTTGTTTCCTGTGATGACTCTTAACATCACGCCTAAACCTTTTGTCCCTCCTCAGCCCCCGGAGAAAGAAGGCGGCCTGCCCCGCCACGTGGGCAACAAGACGGAGTGTGCTCTGCTGGGCCTGGTGCTGGAGCTGAAGAGGGACTACCAGCCAATCAGAGAAGAGGTCCCTGAAGAGAAACTCTACAAGGTTTACACCTTCAACTCCTCCCGCAAGTCCATGAGCACGGTGCTGAAGAACGCTGATGGAGGTTTCCGCATGTACAGCAAAGGAGCGTCAGAGATCGTCCTGAGAAAGTAAGAAAAGAGATCAAATAAGCTGAAAAAGTCTGAGCGATGGATGGCATTTCTCCCCCTCCCTAATGGTGTCCCTCCTCTCGTCTCCTCTCCCAGATGCGCTCGTGTCTTGGACGCCCAGGGTCAGCCTCGCGTCTTCAAGCCGAAGGACCGTGACGAGATGGTGCGAAAGGTGATCGAGCCGATGGCCTGCGACGGGCTGAGGACAATCTGTGTGGCTTACAGGGACTTCCCCGCCGAGGCCGGAGAGCCCAACTGGGAGAACGAGAACGAAATCCTGAACGACCTCACCTGCATCGTGGTGGTCGGCATCGAGGACCCCGTCAGACATGAGGTACGGAGCGAACAGATGTCCACCTGGAAAGACTCTTCTGTCATTAACAGCTGATGCTGGGTTGTGTTCTGAGAGGAGAGGTGTTATATTAGGAGCTTCGTTATACGTTTACAGACTTTTGCTTAATTTGAATAAAGCTGGATGTCCAACTGGATGAAAACTGATTTTCAGCGTGAGGGTTCCCCCCAAAACCCAGCTGTTAGGCCGTGTTCACCCAACATCAGGCTTTGCGGCGAGCAGCGCAGGGTTGTGCGGCCGTGTGGGAGTGTCGCTTAGTTCATGGCCCATTTACGCCAAGTGTCTGCAGGAACATTAATGTCCCGTGAAAGAGGGGGCTCCCCCGAAAGCCGCGGTGTGAGTAGAGTAGAGTAGTAGAAAACTGTAGTATTCTTTTAAGGTGTGTGCTGATAATCATTGTTTGTAGTCTGCAGCTGTGCTCATTGATACAAAATGACTTAGCTTTAGTTTGAAATGCTTGCACCGTAGGCACAAAGCAGAATCACTGAAGTTCATTTTATTCCTGAAAGAACAGAAGAGAGCAAATACAACATGGAGCTCGAGAGTGTAACTGATCTGACACGCTGCTCGTAATTATATTAGTGTTTATAAGAGAAAGAGAGTGTGAAAACATTCAATAGACCGTGACAGAGTTGAGATAAACGAACAGTTTTCTGTGAACAGACACACTGAAGTGAGTCGTGGTCATGTGTGCACGTGCGCTGCGTCAAATGAAGCCTGTGATGAAGCTCAGTGTTGCCGCCTGCTGCTTTAATGTCGGAGCTCAAAGAACACAGACAGGATGGAAATAACTGGAGAGCAGCGGGAGTCGACGTTCATCTCTGCACGACCTGTGACGACGCAGAGAAATTTCAGCTCTCGGGCATAAAATTTGTATTCTAAAGCATGACTGTAGCTGTAACCTGAAGTCTGCAGTCTGCACTTTACCTGCAAATACTTTGCTCAGTGTGTAAGAGACGTCTTCCGCCATCAAAGAGCGGAGACCTTATAGCCACTGTTCAATTTCAGTCAGTAAAAGAGCTCGAATCGGCCTCGACTACTTCTTCTGTGTGTCCGGTGTCTCAGGTGTCAAATGACCCGTACTAAAGCTCCGCTCTGCGTGAGTCTAAGACATGATGTGTGTTTGTATTTGTAAGCGAACACAGAACTCCCGTTGGTCTCCGTGAAATGTCAGTTTCGCCGCCTGTTGAGCAGAAGAAGCAGCGAGCGGCGTTGTGTCACCGTGGACTCACAGATGTCTTTCTCTTTTCATTCACTCCATTATCTGAGGTGTCTGTTGGGATGAAGAGCAGCTGCGGTTTAGTCTGAACTAGAAAAACTCCCCATCAGAGATCAGCGAATAATCGTTTCCAGCCTCTCAAATATGGAGATCTCCTGCTTTTCTCTGTTTTGTATCATGTTAAACTGAATATATTTGGGTTTTGTGACAAAACAAGACTTTTAAAGACATCATATAAGATAAAAAATAATCCTTTATTACTCCCACAACGGGGAAATGTGCAGTGTGACGGCAACAAAGGGACATGCAACAACAAGAGGAGGTGCAAAAGTATAATAAATAAGTAAACTTTAGTGAATATCAAATTCTAATTATTGCACATATGATACATGATATTGCACATAATATTGATATTGAATAAATTAATGAATTTACTGGGTAGTTGCAGTATCTGTCCTTCTCTTTGGGGATTTTATAGAGCAAATGAATAATCCATTAATCTAGGAAATAATCTGCAGATTATACGTAATAAAAATCCCCGTTAGTTGCAGGTTGAAGACGAGTGAGATTTCTTTGAATCCCTTTGATTGTACAGACTCAGATGTTCTGAACATCTGTGCTCATCTTTCAGGCTTCGTAACGTTTCTTTCTTTTTTTTTTCCCGACACTCTTCAAAGGTACCTGAAGCTATCTCTAAGTGCCAGCGCGCAGGCATCACTGTACGTATGGTTACTGGAGACAACATCAACACCGCCCGCGCCATCGCCACCAAGTGCGGCATCCTGCTGCCCGGGGAGGACTTCCTGTGTATGGAGGGCAAAGAGTTCAACCAGCAGATCAGAAACGACCAGGGAGAGGTGAGACGGGCGCACAAAAAATGCCTCGCTGCCGTTAATCACAGCAAACAAGTACGAAACTAAAGTTTTATCTGAAGCTACGTGACGCTTCAACATGTTCCAGCATCAGTGAGTTCGTTTGAGCGGTGACGGAGGTATGAGCTGAGAAACAGGCCGCGCCTTAACCTTAGCGTGAAATAAAAGAGACTTCTTATTAACTTACTGTCATCACTGAAACAGGAGGATCAATAACCTGTATTACACCCTGTATCGTAAGAAAACACACATTACTACATTACTACAAAATCTGCTCACAATGCGTCAGTGTCAGTAATTGATCCTTAATATTAACGCATAAACAAACCATCTCAATGCAGATATTTTAGATTTGTTGGGATATTTACCAAGCGGAATATTTTACAGTTGAATAAACAAAAATGAGGCTGATTTATCAGTCCAGCTCTCGTTTATCTGCTGCAACAGATTTGTGTTTCCTACCATCTGTCCGGTGTCAGGCCAGTATTCTCTGGTGTTTTATAACTGCTTTGATTAGTGAGTGTTTACAATTTTGAGCACAGGTGTGAATTAAGCCCGGACTACTTTTCCTCCGTGGTAAACGAAGTGTCGTTTTGTGTCCAAATGTGAAAGTTTCTCCATTACCCTAGAAAAGAATAAGAAGTAAAGAGGTGTGTTATCTCTGGATTCATGAAGGTTTTATGCTTTCATTACTCAGGAATTTTAATATATATCATAATGTTGTTTTGTAAAAAGAAATGACACTTTTTCTTGTTGTACATTTCTAGGTGGAACAGGAGCGTCTGGACAAAGTTTGGCCCAAACTGCGCGTTCTGGCTCGTTCCTCACCGACAGACAAACACACGCTGGTCAAAGGTGTGTCCAGTATTATATAATGCAAACTGCTACGCATGTTCTACTGCTGCCTGCATGTTCATGTGTCCCTTTGTGCGAGGCGACTTCACGCCATGTCTCCTGTTGGTTGATTGAACTGCAGTAATTATTCGTGACGTGTTTGTGTTTTTAAAGCTCTTGACAGAAAGAGAAAAAATGAATTTGTTCTTCGCGTCTTTTCTGAAAAGCTCACAGTCATTGAAACGGAGAATTGTTTTTGCTGCTCAGGTATCATCGACAGCACGGTGGGAGAAACCCGACAGGTGGTGGCAGTGACAGGAGACGGTACCAACGACGGCCCCGCCCTCAAGAAAGCTGATGTTGGCTTTGCCATGGTAACCACTTCTTCAGATTTTTTTTGTTGCCCCCCCCCCTTCTCCACAGCTCATCTGCCGGCACAGTCAGCTCCGTATCATTACCACAAAAAGAGAGTTCATTACATTTTTAATGCAGCCATGACAAAAGGTATTTTCTCTGAACGTCATCCACAATAACTCTTTAATTTAATGCCGAGGATTCATTAAGATGGCTGTGAAATGGAAAAATAAATCAATAAATGTTGAGCTTGGATGATTATCGGCACAGTGGGGTCCCACTCTGCCGCCATGTTCCTGCGCTTATTCTCCGAAGACCAGCACACAGAGAGGGATCCTGTACTTCATGTGTTCTGCCTCTGCCTGTCTTATATACAGTTAGTATATGTATTTACCCCGAGGGAGGCTGTTGTGCAGCAGTTGCAGTACAAAGCAAATATACAAAATATAAACAATAAAGGTTATCAATAAGGTGCAAAAGAACAAACGTGCACAATACTTTAAATGTAAACAGTTTAACGCTTAACAATAAGGTGCAAATTCTTCTAAATATCCACATAAGTAAACGGGATCAGAAGATCAGAAAGTCTTCGCAGTGCGTCGTTCCTCCTCGCTGACATCAGAGCACAAAGAACAGCTGATATCAAAGTGGAGTCAGATGCATTAACAGACTGTTCTGGGTCCTGTGGATGAACTCAGTCACATCAGCTGCCTCCTCTGTGTTGCTGTGACCTTTGTTTACGGAGGAAAGTCATCGGAGCACCAGCGTCGCCTGCAGACTGCGGAGCAGCTGCTGTGCTGTCAAACAGCACTCTGACAATAGTTGCTGCTCCCAAACACGTCACAGGGGCATTCTGGGTATTTAAACCGGAGACCTTTCGGTGCTAAAGTGTGTCATTTGGAATATTTTTTTAGTTTAGATCCATGTGTCCCAGTTCAATCATCACGTGGAAAACGGAGATCGATCCACCGCTGCCTTCTCTGTGGTCACTGTTAGCACAACACTCTTTAAATGTACCTGCGTCAGTACCTTTAAAGATTTGTACGCTTGAGCTGCATTATCCTTTAAACCAGAGTCCCCTTGTCAGGTTTTTCTCTCCAAAGTAAAAGCGAGTCTCCGCTAATTCATTTTTTTTCAACATTAAATTTCAACTTTGTCCAGTGTGAAGCCGAGCAGCTGGTGCTTCCCGCTCCTCTCCCGACATGTCTCACTGCTCTGCAGGAGAAGCTCGTATTCCCGAGAACAGAGCTCTCTTCTGCAGATGAGACGGGAAGCGGTCGCATTAAACGCCACAAGAAAGTGATCGGAACTGAAAACTTAAAAAACAGCAAAACATTTTTTAAATGCTTAGTCATTTCCTCAAACAGCTGGTCACTGTAGTTTCTAACAAACGTTACTCAAACAAGAGGAAATAGTGCATTTGTTTGGGACTATTTTCAGCGGCGGATTAATCCACATTTGGTGCTCTAGTGATTATCTGTGCCAGCAGGACGGTGTGTGTGTGTGTGTGTGTGATTGAATCAAAAATAAGAGTGTGTGTTCATGGTATTGAAGGAACATGTCACATAATGGCTGATTTATGTATTTATTGGTTTTTGAACAACATTGGAGCTTTATGGTTCACAGGAATAAGCTGCTATTTGGTTATTCTGAGTTTCCAGGTCATGAAACAGGATGTGAACTTCTCCTTCTCGTTTCTTCTTCTCAGGGAATCGCCGGCACAGACGTGGCAAAGGAGGCGTCTGACATCATCCTGACCGACGACAACTTCACGAGCATCGTCAAGGCCGTCATGTGGGGACGAAACGTCTACGACAGCATCTCCAAGTTCCTGCAGTTCCAGCTGACCGTCAACGTGGTGGCCGTGACCGTGGCGTTCACCGGCGCCTGCATCACACAGGTAGGCTGAAGGCTGCACACTAATGTGGGATTACTGCTCGTGCATGTGTGTTGACACGTGAATCTGCTGATTAAGCTGAAATGAACCAGCAGGTCTAACTAAACCAATAACGAAATAGTCGTGAAATAATTCATTTAAATGTCGTTGTCCGTTTGTGTGCACTGGTTGGTTGATTCGTAATAACACAGTTACATTTTAAGGACATTACAGCCCAAACACGGCCAAAAAGTTTTGCAGCCGATTGCAATTTGCCCTTTTTTTAAATGTTTTTTTTTAAGGAATTTAAACGCGGCAGAGAGATTTAATATCCAGGTCTGTCTGTATAGATGTGCTTCAGTGAAGACGCTTGTAGTTTCACTGCAACTTCTCGTGGCTTTTAGCTCTGGTCTTTGTGAATTAAACAGTTTTTGCAATGAGGCTCATTTGCATAGAACGGGGCCAATTTTGTGCCAAATATATGCATGTAACATAATTTAAATATGTGCACAGAGCACAGCAGCACTTGCTTTCTGGACGGAAAAGTCGGGCAATCCTCTAGTGAATTCCCCCCGGAGTTGTGTAAGATGGCGGCGGCGCTGCGGCCCGCTCAGCTGTTTCTACCTTCTCCGTGGATTTTGAAGATGATGATGAACTGAAGCTTATTTATATTTATATATATATATATATATATATATATATATTGTAATTGTAATTGTAATTGTTGCTGTTGTGTTTGATGCGTCTGTTCTTCTGTAAATTTCCTTTTTTGATCAAATCAAAAGTTTTTTTTACTTTGATGTGACCGTCAGGGCGCTGCGAGGAGGCGAGGCGGCCGTGTCACTTTCAGTTTTTTTTTTTTTTTTTTTTTCATAATTTGTTTCTAATAAAGAAAATGAACTCCTGACACAATAAAAAAAAAAAAAAAAAAAAAAAAAGTAACTTGCGGCTGTGTATTAATTGAAAGCCTCACAGCTGGCAGGACAGATAACAAACTCGGCTGCGGAGTCGAGAACACAAAGTAGGCTAAGATACTGCCTGAAACCATGGCAACACGTCACCATCATAATCCTGAAATATAGCAGAGACTCAGCAGGTCTGTGGTCTCTGTGCTGTGTTTATCCTCACTGATCATCCTGCCTTGGTCTCCGTTAGGCCTCCGACATGTTGGCACAGATCATTAAAGGATGCTAAACTGATTTATGTCTTTATCGTACACACAGAGGAACGTCTCGGGGGCGTAGGTCTGGTGTCAGAAGTGGAGGGGGTCCAATGAAATGTGTGTGTGTGTAAATGCTTTTTCCTGCATTTTTATATGCATTTGAATCATTCTAGCAGAACACGCACTACGAGATAATTGGTTATTACGACGGTAGTATAACAAAACGATAAATAAATAGCATGTAAACCACCAAGCCGACTTAAAGGAAAACTCCACCGAACTCTTTAAAGTATGTTTACAGGTGTTTACAGAAGTGTGATAACGAAAGTCTGACAATGTGCCTCAAGTGATGTCACGTGAGTCAGTGTCAGTGGAGGCAAACATCGGAGGTGTGGAGCCTAATATTACCATTACATGACCGAGCTGTCTGAAGTCAAGGTGCATTGTGGGTAGTGTTGGCGTTTTGACAAGAAAAATGCATGTAATGAAAAAGAGGATTTCTCTGATTGGGATGCATCGATTTTGCTGCTTTTTTTTTTTTTTTTTTTTTTTTTTTACTGTCCATCATGATTTTGACCATGTTGTAGGATTGAGATGCTAAATCAGCGGAGACACGTTTGTGCAGGTTGAAAATTATTTCATTTGAGAGGAGAAATTTTTTATCGGTTACTCAGATTTCAACTACTTCCTGTAAATTAAACTCCTGACCCCTCCTCCTCCTCCTCCTCTTCCTCCTCCTCTTCCTCCTCCTGCAGGACTCCCCTCTGAAGGCCGTCCAGATGCTCTGGGTCAACCTCATCATGGACACTCTGGCGTCTCTCGCTCTGGCCACCGAGCCGCCCACCGAGTCTCTGCTGTTACGTAGACCGTACGGCCGCAACAAGCCTCTCATCTCCAGGACTATGATGAAGAACATCCTGGGCCACGCCGTGTACCAGCTCGTCATCATCTTCACCCTGCTCTTCGCTGGTGAGTTGAACAGACAGAAACATTCAAAGGGAAAAATTCAACTGGAGAAACCAGACGAGTGGAAAAATCTTTTTTTTTTTTGTTCTGCTCTGAGAAATCTTTACGTTGTGCGACTATTGTTCAGTTCTGGAAACGTCAGTATGTGAATCCATTTTAGTGGAAATTTGTGGTTATTAAGATTATTTGTTTGCGTCTTAGGCGAGGTGATTTTCGACATTGATAACGGACGCAACAGTCCCCTGCACTCACCGCCGACGGAGCACTACACCATCGTCTTCAACGTCTTCGTCATGATGCAGCTCTTCAACGAAATCAACGCCAGGAAGATCCACGGAGAGAGGAACGTGTTCGAAGGCATCTACAAGAACCCCATCTTCTGCAGCGTCGTGCTGGGGACCTTCATCCTGCAGGTAACTACGGCAACACCTTCATCTTATGCAGGGATTCACAAACTTTTCCTCTTTTTTATAGATGCGTATGTTAAAATTATGAAATTAGATCCTTAATGTAAAGTGGCCACTTGAATTGATGAGGTTATTGTTGAGGATGTAATCTAAATTCAAGACGAGATGAGTCACAATCTGTTTTGAAAGTTGTAAAAACTAAATAAAGTAAATTATTGCAAGTTTCTCCAGGATGAAGGCAGCTTTATAATATAAAAGTTGGTTGAAGATTTTTCACCAAACTTCTTAACGAGCCCTTCGCTTCCTACTGAAGATCTTTAAAAACAGCTCATGAATATATATATATATATATATTTAAATTGTTTATTTATTATTTTTTAAAAGGCTCATTAATCTGCTAAAACAGCTGGTCACTGTATATTTTAACAAACATTACTCAAACTGGACGTTTGTTGTGAACTATTTTCTGTTGCTGATTAATCCACATATGGTGTGTGTGTGTGTGTGTGTGTGTGTGGGTGTCATTGACTCACTATAAACTACAGTGCGGTGCAGCAGTTTGTAAAACAATTACTCAGCCTGTGTTACCTTAAATTCTTGGAGAGAACTTTGTCTTTCTCGCCTCGACGGTGAATGAAGAATAAAAAAAAAACTGAGAAAATTCTTGATAAATTTAACAACAAAACTATATGAAAACTCTCACACAACTCGTGCAGTTTAATCCGACTCTCATTTATCCTGTCGTACGCTCACTACCTTGTAGCAAAAACTTATAGCTATTTAAATTATTCCGCATAAACAGTACTCGCACGACGAGCAGCGCCTGTGGGGAGGTGTACAGTACGACTCCAAATAGCTTATGTTGCACGAGTTGTGTGAGACTTTGTAAACAGATGATTTCATATAGTTTTGCTGTTAAACGCAGCCCAATTCACTCCAATTCATCCAGACTTCTCTCCGTTTTTTACTCTTCGTTCACCGTGGAGGTATAAGAGAAAAAAGTTTTCTTTAAGAATTCAATGATCATTTAAAGTATTCCTTTAATAGTTTTTTGGATAATAATTGAGCTCTGTGGCAGAGAGGAAGAAGATTTATTAGACTTGTATTAGACACAGTACTTGTTAGTGGATCAATTCATTGTTAGTTCTGGTTCCCACGTGGGATTTGTTGACAATAAGACAAATATAAACTAATCCTTTAGGCCGTCGCACCAGTCGGCTAACACGTGCCGTATGTTTCTTTTGCCTCCTCAGATCATCATCGTTCAGTTCGGAGGGAAGCCGTTCTCCTGCACGGCTCTGACCATCGACCAGTGGCTGTGGTGTGTGTTCATCGGTGTCGGGGAGCTGCTGTGGGGGCAGGTGAGACCAGAACCAGAACCAGAACCACAGGATTAGTTCAGTGTCAAAAAACAAACAAAAAAAAAACCGAGCTTGAGCTCAGAGAACAAACGACATGTACGGAGGAGAAGATGAAGAGGTGGAGACATGAGGTCTGTGGCAGCAAACTGTTGCCTGTCGCACATGCGCTGCTGCAGCGTTGCCATCACGACCATCGCCATGGTAATGAGCGCGGCACATGAAAGCAGCGCGACTCCTGTTTACGAGCACCGAGGGAAAACAAACCCAGCGTGTCAGTCCCTCTGTGGATACACACGAACACGGGCTTAGAAAGCATACATTGGAGCAACAAAAAAAAAAAAAAAAAAAAAGTTCAGTCACAAGAAGCCTGGTGGGTTGAGTTGGAGGGCAGAGACAGAAAGATGCTGACAGAAACAGGCTGAGGGCTGAGATTTATTCTAGAGGAGAGAAAGTGACAGAAATATAAAAAAATGTGCAGCTGCAGCAGGAGGCTGGATGTGTCTCTCAGCAATAGAAGTCAATGCACCATCACATCAGATGTCTATTTCATTTAATGGAAATAAATGAACAAAACAGGGTTTACATGCAAAGACATTTTCTACTGTTTTCAGTAGTTCCAATATTTTTGAGGTCTGTTAAAAATAAATCAAGCTTCAGTTCAGCTTTGAGGAATTTTGCAAGTAGTGTGAAATAATCGGCCAAAATTGAGTTGACTTGTTGTTTTGCTTCGCATCACATCATGAAACGATGGTTTCACTGTTAGAGCCACGGAGCGCTGCGGGGGACTAACGCCACTGTCGAGCTGTCTTCACAATTCCCGACATCGTAGTTTGTTTTTACTCCGCTTCACTCCTAAAGCTGCATGTTGGCTGTGCATCAGTGTCGACCTTCACTGCCGTTAAATTCAGGCGAATACGCTGGTCTCTAGGGATTTGGTTCAGGGGAAAATCGAATCCCTTCCCCACGGAAATCAGTTAAAGTGGAGGCAATAGCACTTCTGTAGAAAAAAACTTTTATGAGCTGTTGTGGATTTTTATCAAAAATCTAGTTGTCAAACTTGATTCGACTGAAATTCCCGAATAAAAGTCCCTCATGATGTTGATCCTTCTCACTCTTAAAGGGGCATTGCAGTGATTGTATATTGCACTCACACATGAAGAGACTCATTAGAGACTTTGTGATTAGAAACAGATTGAAGCTGGAGAGACAGAGATGTCCTGGACAAAACACTGGATCCTACATTTACCATAATGCAACTGGATAGCATCATTTTGTTCAGCCTTGTAAACATTAAACGTCTGTCAAACTCCACTCCTCCAGTTTGTAACGCTGGGTTTTAATTACGACTGTGTCGTCTCCGCAGCTCTTTGCAGAGACCAGCCAGGACCAGTAAACTGACGTGTGAAATCAGCGCAGTGTCCCTTTAACAAAACAGTATTTTTCCTTTTTCTCTCTCACCCTCAGCTGATCTCGGCCATCCCCACCCACCACCTGAAGTTCCTGAAGGAGGCGGGTCACGGCACCACGAAGGAGGAGATCCACGAGGAGGAGCTGACGGAGGGCGCCGACGAGATCGACCACGCCGAGATGGAGCTGCGGAGAGGCCAGATCCTCTGGTTCAGAGGACTGAACCGCATCCAGACGCAGGTACGACCGCCGCGGCCTGACGCCCAGTCTAACCTTTTACTTTCTGTTTTCAGGTTTTTCTAATGTCAAGTTTCCGAGGTGGAAAAAGCATCAGTTGCCACGGTGATGCAGTAGGCTCTGGAAGAGAAAACATGACTTTTTGACTTATTTTTTGTTTGTTTGTTGGTGATTTGTCTTTTAAACATCAGCTGCACCCTCCTCCTCCCAAAATTGACCAAAGAGCGTAAAAGAGCCGTGTTTCATCCAGACTGAGAAGAGACTTTATTCACTCAGAAACATCTGTCTGTTTATAAGAGCTGCAGACAAACAGCTGTAAGAAGCTACTTTAGGTCATCGTCCTGAACGTGAACATTTTGGATTTATTCAACGATTCTTGAACTAAAGATGCAGAAATAATAAAACACGATGTTTTGGTAAAGAGATATATTGAAGAGGCACAAAAACAACTTCTTTGTTGTTATTACAAAGTAAAAAAGTAGCAAATTTTAATGGTTGCTGCAAATTTCGGAAATTACCAACTGTTATGGTCAAGAAAAACAAATTTACAACAAAATCTCCTGCTGGGATTGTGATCTTCACGCGTGGTTATGGTCCTGTGTGCTCTGTCATAGTGGAAGAAAACAGACGCTGCATGCAGAAGGTTTTACAACTTTCTGACAAAAAGCAGGTCAGATTTCTTTTTGGCTTCGACTGAAGGAAACGTGAAGTGCATCGTGAACGCCGAAGAAATCTGACGATGATTTAGTTGATATTAGCTGAAAATGAAGCGTCAGAATCAGAAATCCTTTGTTGGTCCCACAGCCGGGACATTTACTGCCTTACAACAGCAAAGGAAGACAAAATAAAATAAGTAGGTTAACATATTAAATAAGAGGCAAACACACACGTCATAAAATAATTAGAGTGAATAATTCCACACACTTCCTCTGTGCTGTTTTTAATCAAACTTCTGCACAACAAAACACAGCGAGTCAATCAAAGACAGCTGCAGAAACACACATTCATTCAACGGGAACATTTTTAAAGTGCTTTACAATGAACTGCATGTGCAAGATGCAAAAGTCGTCCCAAGTTTCTCATTTTCTCACAGCAAGTAAAGAGTTCAACAGTCCTGGGATCTGCTTTAGGAAAGCTTTATAACCAGGAGACATGAAGGTAGCCCTCCTCTTCTTCCTCTTCTTCCTCTTCTTCTTCACGCTGCACACACTGATGAGTGTGATATTCATCTCCTGTAATGAGCCGCCGGGCACAATCTTAATTTTAAGGTGGAATGAGCAGCGTGACAGCACACGATATCTTCACAGTCGAGCACAGACACGACGGTCCATTGCACAATAGTCTTCCTGTGCTCTAGAGGAAGAAAAACAACGTGCATAAATCTTTACACTTAAAGAACACTGAGCCGTTTATGTGCCGTCACTGAAAACCACAGGCTGAGGGAGACGGTTGGTGTTTTAGTGGCTTCATTTTGCTGGATTCTGAAGGAAACTAGTTGAATGTTTCCTCTGTGGTATACACACTTTAGGTTTGTGTTCACCTTGAATATTACTGCTCACATCTGTCGCAGGTCAGACTCTGAAATGGAGCCGAAAACTCCTTCATCGTATTTTAAATCCAGTTCAAACGAGCTGATCGTCTCCACATTTAACAATTTCAGCCACGTGTTTGTGTTAAATTAAAACACAGCGCAGCGTGTGGAGGCTAAACTGGAGATATTTAACACACACACACACACACACACAGCAAATGTCCAGTTAATTTCACACTCTGCTGCAGAGCTTCAATAGAGACGGCATCCAGCGTGGGACAAAAAGCTTATTAGATATTTATATTCTTCAGTCGGTGTTGGAGGTAAACAGCAGCGTCTTTACAGCGCTGTCTTCCCCTGTGACTCATCTCACAGTCTGGTGTGTGTGTGTGTGTGTGTGTGTGTGTGTGTGTTAGTTACATCCTCCTCCTACAGGATTCATCCACACTCATTGAGCATTAGCATGTCCACAGGCCGTCCCATTCAGTCCCTATGGGGTTCATTAGCCTCGATGCTAACACCCACCTACAGTAACAGCGGCCAATGCTCTGCTCACACACACACACAACACACACACACACACACACACAGTCAGAGAGGTCAGGTGTTTTCCTCTCAGCAGTGGACTAACTTGTACTTATTGTGGCAGCAGGAAAAACACTTCTGAATTAAATGAAAACTAATTTCTTCTTCTGCTTTGTCCTCTTGACTTTTTCAGGTCGTCCTCTGAAAAGTCTCACAGACTCAAACTAACAGACAGAATATCAGACTTTTCCGCCGTCATAATGTTGTTCTGAACGTATCTTTTCTGATACCTTACTCTGCAACCATTATATTTATTTAAAGTGGTTTTATTTATCAAATGAAGTAGAGCTGAACCAGAATTATCAGCTGAATCCTCTGGACTTTGCAGCTTTATAGTGATTCTTAGCTCATTGTTAGCATCGTCCAGCAGCAAACACACACACACAGTGGAGCATCTAGCAGCTAAAGAGACAGATGTTGGACTTACATTCATCAGATGGACACAAACACGACTCCAGATTAATGATTATGTTGCTCCGTAACTGCTGGATTTGTGAATAGGCAACAGTTTGCCATTAAAGTTTGCAAAAGTTTGTTTTATCAATTTAAATGATGACCTCCAAGGTCGTTGAAAAGGTCGTTCTTGACCTGGAAACAGAAAACGCTCTTTCGTAGCTGGACGTCCTCAATGTGCTCGGAAAACGATGATAATTCAAACATTTACAATTCAGTGACAACTGAGCAGCTCCACCTGCTGATTAAGATCAGAAGATACAAGATGGAGGGAGGAGGGAGGAAAATAAACCTCACTCGGCCTTCGGGGAGCCGCAGGGCATCGTGGAAGAAGGAAGCGATGCGAGGAGAAACTGAAATAAAGCTCTTCTGTCTCTCCATCATCACACACACTGTAGAGAAAAGAGGAAGCTCACTCTTTTCTCTTCATGTCTGTGTATCTGTAATATCAGTCTGTCATCCTCCTGGGATGGGAGGATGAGGGGATGGAGGGGGAGGCAACGAAAGGCTGCAAGCTAATTAGGTTCTTATCTCTTCACGCTCCTCTTCCTGTCCTCCTCCTCTCTAATCCTGGTGGGCAGCGTTGTGCCGCTCAACGCCTCGACAGTCAAACACAGTGGGGGAATAATTGGTACAAGCAGCACCTCGCTGCCGAAACTTTATCAGTCATTCAGAGTGACACATTTTCTCCTCTTTCTCCACTCACTTCTTCTCTCAAAGTGCTTTCAGTCCGATTCAAACGCTCTTTATTCATCGTTGCGTTTCCTCCTTCAACCCTTCGTTGTATCAGAGCTCCGTCTGGAGTTCATGCTTTGTCTTTCACCAGCTAAATGAAAGCTTTGGCTCTCTTTATGCCTTTGTCTCTCAAACGTCCTCTTCTCCTCACTTCCAATCTCTCCCTCGTCCACTTCTCTTTCTTCTTCATCTCCTTCTCTTTCTTCTTCATCTCCTTCTCCTTCTCTTTCTTCTTCATCTCCTTCTTCTTCTCCTTCTCTTTCTTCTTCTTCTTCTTCTTCTCCTTGTCCTTCTCTTTCTCTTTCTTCTTCTTCTCCTCTTTCTTCTTCTTCTCCTTCTTCTTCTCCATCTTCTTCTCCTTCTTCTTCTCCTCCTTCTTCTTCTTCTTCTTCTTCTCCTTCTTCTCCTTCTCCTTCTTCTTCTCCTTCATCTTCTTCTTCTCCTTCTTCTCCTTCTCTTTCTCCATCTTCTTCTCCTTCTTCTTCTTCTTCTCCTTCATCTTCTCCTTCTTCTCCTTCTTCTTCTCCTTCTTCTCCTTCTCCTTCATCTTCTTCTTCTCCTTCTCTTTCTCCATCTTCTTCTTCTCTTTCTCCTTCTCCTTCTCTTTCTTCTTCTCCTTCTCTTTCTTCTTCTTCTTCCCCTTCTTCTCTTTCTTCTTCTTCTCTTTCTCTTTCTCCTTCTTCTTCTCCTTCTCTTTTTTCTCCTTCTCCTTCTTCTTCTTCTCCTTCTTCTCCTCCTTCTCCTTCTTCTCCTCCTTCTCCTTCTTCTCCTCCTTCTCCTTGTCCTTCTCCTTCTCTTTCTCCATCTTCTTCTCCTCGTTCTTCTTCTCCTTCTTCTTCTCCTTCTTCTCCTCGTCCTTCTTCTCCTTCTTCTTCTCCTTCTTCTCCTCCTTCTCCTTCTCTTTCTTCTTCTTCTCCTTCTCTTTCTTCTTCTTCTCCTTCTCTTTCTTCTTCTCCTTCTCTTTCTCCTCCTTCTTCTCTCATGTTTTTCTGTGTCTGTACCCACTTTCTACCAACTTGATGACAGAGACGTTTACATGCACAAAATATTCATTTTTTTCCCCTTATTCTTTTACATAGCTAATTAAAATGATGATTCCACTAATATACTCGTTCCCATGCAGCCGTGCGTGCACCACGACACACGTCCTACGGCTTTGCCTTTAAATAGCTTCATTTTCCCTCTTTTTTTCCAACTGCAGTCTCGTTGCTCCGTCGTGTACCATCGGTGTCACCGCTCTGCAAGTTTTGAAGGATTGTGTTCTTCTTTTTAGAGCTGCGCACGAGAACAGACTGTATTTATTTCTTATTTTGCTAACATAAGATATCTACACAGAGGACAAACATATTTAGCGTTATAAATACTAGCTAGCTCGGCCGTTCGCGAACGTTAGTTGATATTATCTTAATATTTAGACACAGTTTGACTGACGTTAACGCGCTGTGTTGCCAGATCTATGTCTCGAAATTGGTCTCGAACAAAGTACATTTCTCCTGATTTGTCGTAAAAAAAAAGAAGGTATTTTAGTGTCTGAGTGGTCAGAAGATATGTTGCCTATGAAATATGGGTCTAGGTTTGTGTACAACACACACCGCTGGTCGTAAACAGGCAAAATGCTGTAAAAACCCCAATTGAGACTCGTATCCTGAACGCGCTCTATGTACTGTATGTTCAAAGAATGCTCCTAAAACCTGAACAATATCTGCATATTGTCGTAATCGGAAAAAGCTACATTCAGAATCAGACATAAGGAATATCCAACCGTAATATAATGTTCACATAACCCGTCACAAATTCTGAATTTTCTCATATTCGGAATAATAGTGGAATATTAGTGTGCATGTAAACGTAGTCGGTGTCTTTGTACTGTACTGCACATGAACTATGATTACTGACCTACAACTGTAACCTCTCCAGAAGTCTTTCCTTCCTTCCTGTCTCCTCTGCCTCCTCACTCTGCCTCTCTCTATCTAACGGTGTGTTGTGGCTGTCCTTCCTTCAGATGGATGTGGTTTATACCTTCCAGACGGGCCAGGCGCCGGTGCCCGGTGCCCTGCGCCGCCAGCCGTCCGTCGTCAGCCAGCACAATGACTCCACCGCCGCCAAAACTCTCTCTAGCCCCACCCACGTAGGGCTTAGCGCCTCCTCCTCTCTCACCAACTCGGCCGGGGCTCCGCCTCCTGCTGCTGCTGCTTCCTCCTCCACTGCAGGCAGTGAGTCGGTGACCGGAGGCCAGCTAACACCTCGCTTCACCCGGCTGGACTCTTTCTTTATTCTCTCTGTTTGAACTGCATGAACGCTGCATGACTCACCAAAACTGTTTCTGTCTGCACATCCTGAACTAAACTCAAATATCTGAATGATTATCTTCTCTTTTACTATCAATAACTGATGAGACATGATGGTAATTCTCATAAAGCTGGAGTTTCAAAGTCGTTAACAGTAAATATTGATTTTGGGAAGTGCTTAAAGGACCACTGAGCCGTGAAGCTGGCGTCCAATCAGGATTAGTTTTTCATCATTCTATACTTTCTGCTTAAAACCCTATTTTTTATTATTTTAACTTCGTAATTGGCAGGTCAAAAAACAATATTTGAAACTTATTCGCTGACAAAATAGCAACAAATGTCAGTATTTAAAAATACCACCTATAACTAACTCAGAGCCTGATAAATTGCATTGTCAGAATCAAAATCCGGTTTATTGCCAAGTATGTTTTCACAAACAAGGAATTTGCTTTGGTGAATTGGTGCATAGACAAGAAACAAAAAGATAGAAAGGAAAAAAATTTAATTAAAATATAAAAAAAACACTTTCTTTTTGTAAGTTGTGTAATATAACAGTTGCAAAGGGAAAGAAGCTAAGCAGGAATGTGAAACATATATTCTAGGGGATGTATAAAGGTTCACATTAAGTATAAAAAGAATATGCAATGTACAGAGATATCAATCTAATAAGATGTGCATTAATTTAATGCATGCAGACAGATGTAAAGATGTTAAGGAGGTGGGGGGGGGGGGGTCTGTTGTCTACAGCTGCTTCACACAATAAAAGCCTCTGCAAAGGTTTTACAGTGGGAAGCTTTTAATGTGAAGCAGCAACAGCAGGATATGCTCAGTTTGCATTTGCAGTATTCCTCTGAAACAGCTGTAGGAAAGCAATAATTAAACAGTAATAAGACCCCAAGAGATTCAGTTTGAAGATACAAAAGTACTGAGAGCTGAACATAGCAAGATATTTAAATGAGCAGTTCCACATTTTGGTAAAAACACTTTCTGTGAGTGAGAGGAGATAGAAGATGGATATCAATTTCACGACGTGTTTAGCTTAGCTTAGCATAGTGAGTGAAAGCAGGTGGAAACAGCTAGCCTGGCTCTGTACAGTCAACACGAATGTAAAGCTCACATGTTCATCTGTACAAAGCCAGAAATGTAAAACCTATGAAGTCAGAGAGCACTGAATGACGGACTAACACTGGATTTGGTCTTTTTATCAGATGTAGAATATGGCCAGCTTTATTCTTCAGCTGAAAACCATGTAAAGCTGCAGACAGCCTCATCACCTCATCTGTGTTTCCATCTCTTAACTCCACACTGTGCTTCCTACTGCACCTTCCTATGCTGCAGCTTTTTTCCTCCATCTTAATCTCCTTCTCCTCTTTTTATTTTTTTAAATACCTTTCACCACTTCCCTCTCAGCCTGCTGCTGCTCCTCCTGCATGTTGTGGAGATTTAGACTCTTGAACATTATCTATTAACCCTGACGTGACTTGCTGCCTGACGAGTCGATGACAGATCACAAGTGTTGGTCGACGAGAAGAGAAAGAAGCTGTGAACCGCTCTGATTTGTGACAAAGACAAAATCCTGCTCTATTTTCTTTGTTGTTTCTTTTATTTTTTTTTATTCTTCTTCTCCAAGGCGACAGCCTGGGCAACAAGATAATTTTATGGGTTAATCCTGAGCAGGGTTAAATCTGTCAGGCTCAGCAAGTCTCTCATGGTTTAACAGCCAAGAGCTTGTGTGTGTGTGTGTGTGTGTGTGTGTGTGTGT
>CALSBV010010288.1:817145-842196 GCA_943590825.1 Bovichtus diacanthus
TGTTTCTAGAAAGTTTGCAGTCACATGATCCCCCCCCCCCCCCCCCCTCCCTCCCTCCTCCCCTCCATGCCGCCTGGATAAGACTGTCCCTCTGCTCTTGCCGTGGCCGCTCTGTGGCCGCGGTGGTCGTCTGTTGGACTGGTTGCCCTCACATCTCACGCCGGGCGCGCAGTACAGCCCCGCCATCAGACACGCGGAGTTCAGAAGATCTCAGTTTTACTTCTGGACGGAAAAGAAACTCGCTTCTTATCCAGTCATTGTTGCATTTTGACTGCTTCCTCTTCAGAGCACTGCCTTTTCTCAGAACAGCTTCCTGTTGTTGGATCTTAAGGAGTATTTTGGAGAACCTTCTCATCCACTTCAACATTCACAAATAAAAAAAAAAATGCTTCAAACGAACTGGAATATCACAGTTGGAAAAGTCATAACTACTCAACATATATATTTATATATTATCTCTATGTATTTATATGTAGTATATATACGTGTGTGTATATTAGATATGAATACATCGATATATATATATGTATGTATATGTATATGGTTTCTCAGTTGAACTTCATTGCAAAAAAAGACTGAAAAAGATTTGTTTTCTGTAATTACTATGATACACAGTAATAGGCGTTGGTGTTATTTTTGTATAAACATAATATCATCTATGTGGCATGCATGACATATATACAAAATTTGGTGGTTTAAAGCAATATGTCCAACCTGGTGCGATTGGTTCTGTCGTGTTCTGTGTAGCCTAAAGCCACTCTGTGTGAAAAGAGATGAAAAAAAAAAAAAGAGAAACTGCATTTGGATAAAACTAACTGTTCAGTATACGTGTTCAATGTTCTGTGTTCTGCATGTTTTAGTATGGAATGAAACATCCCAAAACGTTGACTTGTTTTTACCAAATTAATCTCAAATACACGCCCCAAACACATGCAACATTACACACACACACACACACGCACACACACACACACGTAATTGCACTGTGAGGTGAAACACACTGAGGAAATTAAAACTGTGTGACTTCTGATGGATGGATTGATGAAAGATGAAGATTCTTTTTTTTTTTTTTTTTTTTTCCCATCGTCTAATTTTTTTCAGAAACAAAATAACTTGTAACAGATTTGTCCGCTCATCCACCTTGTAACTGTTTCATCCTCCCGTCCACACACACACACACACACACACACACGCACAGATTTACAGATTCTCCTGAACTCATCACCCGCTCATCTGTGCAGTGAGAGGAGGAGGGAGACGATGACAGTTAACCTGAAACCTTCAGGTCGGCTTCATCTCCATGTCACAACCATTGATCTGCATTGATCCATTATCCTCCCGCTTCTCTCTGCTGGTGCAGGTTGAGGAGAAAAACGAGGATAATGGAGTTTGTTTCTCGCCTGTAAAACGTCTGTCTTCATGTTGGAGCCGATTTATATATCGGCTGATTTTTCTTAATCCCAGATAAATCCGTATATGTATCTGATAAGATGTCAGTGCGGATGTTTGTCCACCAGAGCACAAAGATGGCTGCAGCCAAGCAAAACTTTTAATGTTGATTAAAACTTTTTTTTTTTGGATTGATCGATATAAATTATAAATCGTCTATAAAATGTCAGGAAACAGTAGAAAATGTGTCCAAAACCCAAATTCAGATCAGCTTCATATGTGACCAATAAAAGCAGAAAATTCTCAAATTTGACAAACTGAAATCAAAGGATGTTTGACGTTAATTGATTATCAAAAATAGTTGCAGATTAATCGATCGGCAGAAGAATAATCGGCTATTTTGACTCCAGTAAAATGTTTATAATTCTTTAATAACCAAATGAGAGGGATCTTTATAGAACAAGTTTTTTTAATGATCAATTTGTGTTAAATATATTTTACATTAGTGTTGAAAAGGCTCTAATTCACATCAGTGTTCGTCCGACGTCTGAGAGATAGATAACGTTTGGTATTTATACTCGCCGGGTGTAAAACTCTAAAACGGCATTAAAACCACAAGACGCTCAAAAAAAACTTTCTGTTCCTGCACCTGAACAATAAACAACACACAACATGTGAATCAGACAGTTGCAGTTGTAGGAAGGTGGAGTTTCTCACTTGAGGGAGGTAGGCTAGCAGTTTCCCTCTGCTTCCAGTCATTGTGCTAAGCTAAGGCTAAACATGGCCTTTGTCCTCACGCTGCACTGAACACAGAGATGTTTTCAGCCTGACGTCAGTTTACGTGTTGGACACAAACTTCCGACTTCATCATAACACAACTAAACTATTTCTCCTCAAATTTTAAATCTGTATAAAAATATGCATTTATTGACTTATCCGGCTGTAGAAATGTGTCGTCATGGTGACGGTGTTGACAGTATTTAAACGTTTCGCATGGACGTTGGACGTTGGAGGTCAAGTTGTTTCAAAGCTTTCTGGTGAGGACGGAGTGAAATCTTTATTTATTTGTTTTTTGTTTTGTTTTGCGAGACTAACCTCATTCCCATCAGCCTCAGCTGGACTTTGTGTTTAGTGCGAATTAGCACATTTTAGTGTTAACAGGCTAAATAATGCTGTGTTCACGGCAAACGCGGGTTTGACTGTGGGATCATTTGTGTTTATTCACGTTAGAATGAATCTGATTTACTACAGATTTTCTACAGACTTCATTCTTTGTCAGCTCTGTCCGCACGACAACAGGCAAATAACTTTTAAAATGCTTGTTTTTTTAATGGGAGTTTGGATTGAACAGGGCGATGCTAACATTGTAGCTGCTACATCAACACTCAACATCTAAATTAGACAGAAATACGGCAGCAACTTTGTTGTTAATCCACCTAAATATCTTTAAAATGACATAGACTCACAGGCATTTAGGATGTTTGTGATTGATGGCAGGTGCCGACAGACAGACAGACTTATTCCCCCATTTCTGATTTAACGCCGTCAGGAGAATCTCAAACGCCGATTGGCTTTCGCTGCACTGCATCATGTGAATTTCTCGCTGGAGTTTAACATTTTCCAAGTTTTTCGCGAAGGCCTATTTGCAAATTTGCATTGACTGTCTTTAGCGGCACACAAAGCGATGCCCGCTAAACACCGGCACGTGAGCGTCGTCTGATGTTAGCATTGAGCACAAAGCGCTGGCACGTGTCTGTAGTCTCGCCATCTTTAAGTGTAGCGAGGACTCGACCTCCGTCCGTCAGATTCTGAGCCTCAGCAGGGATTTGTTTGTGAGCCAAAATAAAACTTCCTGTGCTTCCCTAAATGTGTGTGTGTGTGTGTGTGAGAGAGAGAGTCAGATGGGCTGTTGGCTCGGTGAAGGAGTGTTTCCTCTGTGTGTGTGTGTGTGTGTGTGTGTGTGTGTGTCTCTCATCCTGTCTGTTTCGATCAAACATCCTCCTCCTGTTTGCTTCAATCTATGCAACAGAATCCTCCAGTTTCTCACTCTCTCTCTCCCTCGCACTCTCACTCTGTCTGCTCGTCTCTCGTCTCTTTATCCGCTTTTTAATTTTCATTTCTTTCTACAAACAGAACCACGATACCTGTACATTGATGTATGTATGTATGTGTGTGTGTGTGCATGTGTGTGTGTGTGCGACAGGTGCACACACACTCATGTAGTTTTCTTTACTCTTTTGTAAGATATGATCATGTGGAATGCCTTGGTCTTAGTGTCATGTCGTTTGAATTTAAGCTGAACAAAAGATGATAATCAAGCAACTGAGTAAAAGTTGTTACATAAGTATATATATATAATATATAAATATATATAAATATATACAAATATATATACATAAAATAAAGCCATTGGAATTTGAAATAAATCAGTGTCAATTTGTGATTTTTTTTTTTTTTTTTAAGATTATTATTATTATTTTTTTATTATTATTTAGATGTATTTATTTCTTCTGGGTACTGAAGGAATGATCTCAACACCTCATAAATTATTATTAACTTTGCACATTGAACTGGAAATCTCCGAACCTTAAATGCTTTAGACAAGAACAATGTTTTAAGGGTAATATTCGAGAAAAAAACTCAGAATTTCCGAGATTAAAGTCATTTTATTTCACTTTTAAAATGTTTTATTTTACCTTCATTTTACCAGGAAGCCCCAGTGAGATCAAAATCTCTTTTGCACAAGAGACCTGGCATTTTAGCAGCCATTGAAAATCAGAACACATTAAAATACAACAAAAAAAAACAAAAGATCAGCCGTGTAACTCAGCGGCCTCTCAATCTTATCATGACGCCGCCATCTTTTTATAGATTATTCCATTTCCAATTTGCATAGTTTACTTCTTTATGACAGTAAAAGGTATTAAAATGAAATATGTGAAGGGAACATCACTGTTTGGATGAAGTGACATTAGAGTTTATGAGTTAATATGGTTTATATGGGAGGTGTCCCGTGAGTACATGCATCCCACACCTGCTGGTTAATCCACAACCAGTGACATCAGATAAAGTTTAATTTGATCCACAAATTTAGGTTGTAGTGTCGGTGGGTGGGAAGATGGTGAGGGACCATGTCCTTGTCACTGTAGTTACACTTCCTGGCCACGCTAGAGGCTTTTCACAGCTTCAGAATTTGACATTAGTTTTATTGTGAGGCTGCAAAGGACAATGAGGTTCAAAGTCAGAGCTTCATTTATCGTATTAATTATTATTTTCATCAGTTACAATGAGCCTTAAAGGAATGAGAACAGAATTATAACAATAAACAGAATTATAAACCTGATTATAATAAAATAGCTTGTAATTATAACTATGTTAGCAGCACTATAGCATGTTAAATGATCTACTAAATGAATAATAACATCAGCTGTAAGCTTTTAAAATGATTATTAGTATTATTATTAATTAGCATATACTGTAGGTGCTCCTGTCTGTACCTTTAACTCACACACACACTTACGTCAGTATTTTTCAATACCGTAGAAAAGCAAATGTAGAGTATGATAACCGTCAACCTAAATACTGCAGAGTGCTGCTGTATTGTTACGACCCCGGACAAAGTTGATGTCTGTACAGTACAGTTCCGTTACTAGGGGGCGCTATCCAACAGTGCTAATGTATTACACATCACACACAGTAACACTAACATTCTTCTCTTTACTTTTAGTACAGACTGCAGCTGCCTTCACAAAGTGTTTGTTGTTGCATGCAGCATGCATAGAATTAGCACCTACTACTTTGTCGTGACGTTGCACCTTGAACTTTGACCTTCTTCCTCATATATCTGCTGTGCAAAGGATTGTGGGACATTGCATGCTGGCTTGCGAACTGAAAAATGAAACCCGATGCAGGAGGACATCCTGGTATTTTTGGCATATTGCATTGGGACATACTATGTATTGGGACACGCTAAATGTTTTTCTGCCGTACTGAGTAGTAGTCTGGGTGTAGGAACGCAGGGAAAGTGATTTCAGTCTCTTTCAGTCTCTAAACCTGCAGCACCAGTTGTGCTGAAACTAATTTGTCCTCAGTAACACACAGCTGCTCAGTGCAACAGCGCCACCATGTGGACACCAGCTGCTTTACACCGGAGGAGCCTCCTGCTGCACCAGATTTACAAAGCTGTGTGTGGATCATGTGGTTCAGTAATACATTTTATTATGAGAATAAACCAAGTATCGGTTTATTAATCACCACCAAGTATTGACTTGATTAACACTGAGCTCGCTGATCAACCAAAGTGGAGTCTGTTCAGGAAGCTGTCCACCAGAACTGATTTTCACAGGTTTCACACTCTTAAGTTCTTCTACTTGACTTCTTCAGGCGATTAATCTTCTTCCGCTCCTGATCCCGAGACACTCGCGCTCCTTCCCAACCCAAGCGGAGAGCAACCCGCGGTCTGTCGGCAGACTCGGGAATGTAAACTGATTAAAAGATACAGACGTTTAAATTATTCACGAGGCACATCTGCTGTCTGAAGGGGGTGTTAGACTTTCCTTCCAACAAGGTACGTGCCGGTGTCCAATTTATCAAAATATAAGACCATAAATATTATCTAAGTTATTTAAATATTAGTATCAGAGCAGGGGTCACCGACCTTGTTGTTGAGCTCCCTGAAGAGTCGAGAGTGGAATAAGTGCTCATTTCAGTCGTGTTACCATGAGCTGTAACAAAGAAACAGCTACACCCTCTGTGAAGGAAGCGTTTCAAAGTGGTGTTATGGTGTTCACACACATTTAGCAACTTATTTAGACCATCAGGGGAAAAAGCAAGAAATATATTCAAATATATCAAATTATAATTCCTTCCCAAAGCTGCTCAGAGTAATCTCGTGTCTCTCGCTGCAGCCAACACAACCAGAAGCTTTGTGCATATGAACGTGTGATGACGCCACAGATACGTTAAAAATAAGCATGTAATGAGTATTTTTGATACAGTCTGCAACACGTGTCAGCAGGTGTGTGTTCTGTACGGCAGCCATCTTGGATCTGGAGCTCTCTTACATTTAAAAGTCTTTTAAGTCGTAAGAGATTTGACATATGACTGTTTTTCCCTAAAGTAGGAATAACATATATTATGAGATATATGTTTTATAAGTGTTTGTTTGTCTGTGTTTCCGCTGTGAGGAAAGTTTCCCTGCGTCTGCTGATTAGTTGCTCCTCACTTCTGTCTTTCTTCTCCGTCCATCTCCATTTTGTCTCTTAACTCTTCTAATGGACTAAATAACTTCGCTCCGTCTCTCCACCCACGATCCTCCGACGGCAGCCGACATTTCTCACTGAGGGAAACTCGTCCTGGAGGGTGTTGTCAAGACGACTGCGTCTCTAACGGCGACTGTGGCGACACCGCGGCAACCAGGGACTCCAGTTCATTGTGTGTTCATTAGCGTTGGAGGGGACTGTGATGTCAAGGAGCTGCACAGGAGCTCCAGGCGACAAGCATCTTAACTACAGAGGGTTTAGAAAAGTTTAAACCTGAGCTGACAGACAGTTTGCTGACGTTCAGTTTATCCACTCTGAATCAACATCCAGAAAACCACTCAGCCCCATTTTTATAAATTCCTCTTTGTCAGACGCCTGAATCTGTCCGAGAGGAACCGGGCGGATTAGACCGGAAAATGGAAAAATGATAATCCCTCAATTGAATTTCATCCTCCTTTTCAAAACACCTGATTATGTAAAGAGTATCTGCGAGTGTGTAAACCTCTAAACTGTCACACTGAGGTGCAGGACGCAGTTTGGGATTGTATTCACACAAATAACCCGGAAAACGTTTGATATTTTCCACTCTGACACAAAAATCACATGTCAGAGAGATATGTGGTGCTGACGTTCGTTTCCTTCAGCAAATCAGACGCATCACTTTGAATTTGTTGTGTGTGTGTGTGTGTGTCTGTGTGTGTGTGTGTGTGTGTGTCTGTGTGTGTGTGTGTGTGTGTGTGTGTGTGTGTCAGGAGGCTTTATAAAAAGGTCTGGAGGTTGAACTTGAAGTCAGTTTAGTGTCTGATCATTAGAGGAGCTGCTGTCATCAACAGGGACGAACAATGTAAGTAGACAGATCTTCACTTAATGAAGCTCACTGTTGATTTGTTTTTATTTTTATCACTTATTTTAGTTGGGTTTTTTTGTTTTTTTTGGTCACGCTTTTAGCAATCCGTGTTTTCTTCTGTTGTGTTAAACGTTATTTCTGTAAATGTGGTGATTTATGTTCAAATTGTCCGTCGGCGTGGAAGAAGCTGCTTTGTGATTCTTTCAGGTTTCAAGTTCAAATAGTCGGACTTCATAAGACTTCATAAGACTTCATTAGACTTCATAAGACTTCATAAGACTTCATAAGTCTGTGTGAGGAATTTTCCATCTAAAACCGGATTTTTTGTAAAAAAAATGTAAAAAAAAAAAAAAAAAAATGGAAATTGAGGAATAGAAAACGTGTGGATTTACATTATTATAGTTTTATTCCACTATATTTATCATTCTCTTTATTGTCTATATTATCATAATGTTATTTCTACTTTTATTATTTCATATCATTTTCATTATCACAATGTGTACATTTATCTTCATATCATTATCATAATGTTACAGTTATTTTATCTTATAATGTGTTTTCTTTTAACATGCTACTCTACGTGCACCCGGGGACGGAAAAAAAAAGCTTTTGAATTTTGAATTTAAACTTAAATTTTGCAGTTTGTCACATTTTTATATCATCACTGGATACATCCTGAGCTTCAGGCACTAAATTCACAAACCTCCCTAGAACTACGAGTTGATCCTTATTTATTATAAGTAAGTAATAACTATAACCTTTCCTTTTTATACTTCAATCATGTGTTCTTATTCCATTATCTTATTTATTCAATTTGACTTTCTTAAATTGTGTTTTCTTTCGTCTGTCAGATGTGAAATTGAAAAAGAAAAGAGGAGAATGAGGAAGAGAAAGTCAGCGAAGTGTCTATTTGTGGACAAACTGAGCTCATTCTGAGACGAGTGTTTTGAACAGCAGGTGGATCAGTCTGTCGGAGGCTCGCTGCTCGTGTCCACACGATTTGTTGTTGACCTTTTACCCATAACACCTTTCTGCACGTTGACCCGCAGACGCGCTTACATGTTCGTCTTCTGAAAACCGCCCACAATCACAGCTGCTTTCAAGAATCGCAGCCTTTTTGATATTTAACGTCACGTTCTTACACTTTTCTTCTTTTTTCTCATTTTTATTTTTAGCTTTTAGTTGAAATGTAGAAACTCGGATGAGAGGAGTCCGTCTTTGCACGAGATAAAAGTCCAACACTTGAAAGAATAATGCTTTGAAAAACATGTAGTTTGGACTCAATACAATGCAGAAAGGCATTTATGTGCACGACCCGTCTTACAGCATATTTAGATCATGTTTGTGACACTCTAAACACTGGATTAAAGCTCCTAAAACTTTACTATGTTTACAAATGACTGAAGACTTAACTGCTAACGTCCAATTTTAATTAGTGAGAAAAACAGAAAATGTACAATCACACGACAACCTTTTTCAAAACCTGTCAATCATCCCGCAGCGCGCTCCGCTCCGGGGATATTCATCCTCTCTCAGGCACTAAGCCTCCAAGTCGTGTTTGATGTTATTGAGTAGAGGACTAGAGGTTTGAAAAGGAAGAAAAGCAGAAAATTGTTTGTTTTGCACCACAAAATGCTTTTTAAGGAGCTCTAGTTTTGAGGCACAAAGTACTTTATGTGTCTACAAAATGATATCTATTTTCCTCACTTCTCTTAAAACTATATGCTCTGTGCTTGGATGAGTGCACTTCTTCCTAATTCGACAAAGTTATTCAAATATAACAGCAGCGGTTGACATTTACAATCAATAACAAGGGGGTTGCAAGTTGATATTTCTTCACTTTTCTTCTTTTAAATGCAGAGTTTTGAGTGTTTTTCTTGCTGTTTTTCTTTCAGAAGATGCAGATGTCCCACAGGCCTCTGCAGTGGCTCGCTGTCATGCTTCTCGTTGTTTTTACAGCCGCCCAGAGTCAAGAGAACGAGAGGTGAGACGCCTGTAATTTCAACATTTTTACTTGGTTCAAAGCTGTGAATGCTTTGTAGTTGCTTTGACACCAGTAACTTCATGAAAGTAGCGGTGCAGGATAATCTTTAGTGTGCATCAGGAACACTTAGAAATATACAGAACGCACAGCAAAACATCAAAATGTCCCCAAAAACAGACATTTCTTACAAGTTCCCAAAGAGTTCCATAACATTAAAACTCAACTTCACTTAAAGCAAATAAATCCAGGGATTATTTTGTGTCGCTGAGCAACATTTAGAAAGTTTAGAAAGACTTTTTTCAGTGAAATGAGAAAATGATGAAATGTAATTTATAGAAATATCACTTTGTATGTGAGGGGGATTCATGTCTGCTGATGTTTTTGAAATAACTTTAAAAATAAATTTTTAAACACATTAATTTAGATGGGTTTCAAATAATAAAAAACTCACTTAACTGCCATTTCATATTATGCATGTAAACGCACACCGTTTTTAACATGTACATATCATCATGCACTGTGTCACTGTATAAATCCTACATGTATATATATATATATATATATATATATATACATATGTGCTGTATATATATATATATATATATATATATATATACAGCACATGAGGGGTAAAATACTGTATATATATATATATATATATGTATGTATATAGTATTTTTCCCCACATACTGCACTTGTGAACATCATTTTGTTCATCTTTGCTCCTTTTTCTTAGCTGTTATGTGTATTTCTGTACATGCACATTGAGACCAATGCAAAAAGTGAAATCCTTTGTGTGCACATGGCCAATAAAGCTGATTCTAAAATATTTCTATGTATTGTATTCAGCCATGATTATCTTTTTGTTGTTGCTTCTGTATGTTCTTTGAATGTGACTGTATTGGTCTCACACTCTCTCTCCTTCCTCTCCCTGCAGTCGCCGAGCTGTGAGCGAGTATCAGCTGATGAACGACCGCGGCCGAAGCATCCAGAGTCTCAAGAGACTCATCTGGCTATCCAGCGCCATCGAGGGTCTCCACACTGCCCAGACTCGCTCTGCTGCTTTCAACCCCACAAAGGTCCTGAACCTGGCCCTGAATCCAGCGCTGGTCCCTGCTGCCGGCAGCCCGCAGCCCGCCCGGGTGCAGAGCCTCCTGAGAGACTTCTTTAATCCCTACCTGACTCAGCAGTCAGACAGAGAGGCCTGACATCACTTTACTGCACAAACATGAAGCTGCTGCACACGTATATAAAAGATTATTCGGCTATTTGTGTCCAGTGTTTGTCTTCAGATCATGATTATATTATTTGATCCCATAGATAAACTAATATTGCTGTTTAACATAACTTCGAACTACACTAAATACACAAAAAGGTACTTGTCCTGGGGCATTTATTAGCTTCTGACTCCCCCAAAACTACTGTACTGAACTGTCTCTTTCACCAAATCACACATATTTACACATTTAGGCTATTCTATGTGATCTTCTTTCAACTCGTCTAATCACTAATGTAATATTCTTTATTCTGTATATTCCCTTTTAAGGGTGCGAGGGGTCCCGGGTTTCAAATCCCGGACATATATATATATATATATATATATAAAACCTTTACTTAACTAGAATAGAACTAGTACGTTAACAACGTGACCATATTAAGACATTTGTTTGTTAGTCAGTTGAAGAAATTGCAGCTCGCAGTGACCACTTCCTTTAAGTTTAAAATCAGTTATCTCAGTAGCTGTAATTGGTGCAATGACAAGGAAGTTGACTTTGACTTGTGACAGAGTATTTCTACACATATATATCATCATATATATATATATATATATATATATATGATGTTAATATTACTGCTGCATTAATGTGTACGTTGCATTTTATGGCTGTAGATGTTTATGGTTGTGCTAATTTGACCTCCTTTATATGTTGGGTCATTTCTTCCACAGCATTGCATCATATTCTATAAGATCATCATATGTTTGTAGCACAAATGTCCTGCGAGAATCACAGTCTATAAAAAGTCAACGACCAGCCCTGTTTTCAGCTTTGTGAAGAAGCATTTTACAGCTGGACACTTTTCTCAACACTTGGTCCTTCAGTTTCTCACAAACACTCAACGTCAACACATTTGGAGATGCGTGTTTTCACTGGACAGGAAGGACAAACTGTAATCTCCGAAGTAACTAAAGCTCTCAGACAAATGAAGCTGAGTAGAAGTAAAAAGTTGCATTAAATGTAAATATTTAAGTAAAGTATGAATTTGTACTTACGTATGGTACTTGAGTAAATGTACTTAGATACATTGACCAGTGTTGCAAATCTTCCCAAAAGGCACTATCAAATTTACATAAAATAAATGTGTTTGTCAGAAAATTAGGAATTTGTCATTAAAAGCAAGGCAAGGCAATGAGCCTGGGAGACCAGACTCAGGGCAAATGATCGTCCTCTAAAAACACAGCTACGCGAGATTTCCGTGATGGCTAACGTGAACTGACGTGAACTAGCTCGCTGTCACAACCACAGTGACACCGGTACTGGTGATCCACCTCCAGCTGCAAAACGTCCCTCCGGTGGTCTACGTCTTATAGAGAGAACCTCTAAAACTAACCACCCACAGAGGGGTCCTGTCTGCCGGCTTGAAGCGCCCTCACTGCCCCTCGGACTGTCCGCGGCTCTCGTCCTTTAATCGGCCAGGTCAGTCGGTGTTACGTCCGTCAGTTAGCTGTCTCTGGGGTTAGCTCGTCAAGCTAACTTCAACTAGCGGCAGTCATCACCGCAGGTGTCAAGAGCACACTCTGATTTAATCAATATCTTTAATGGACGGTTACATTATCAGTCGTGTTAGTGTACATAAGTGATAACAAGTCAACAGCAAGCGAGTGATTTTAAATAACTAAACTGTCACAAGTCTTCCGTAGCTACCAGCTAATGCTAATCTTCAACAGCAGCAATACTGAGGTTAGCAGCTAGTGTGTAGCATTAGCAAACCGCTGGTAGCAGGTTGTTTTGCTATCGTCAGTAGCTCATGTGTTGCTGACAGTCACAAGAAATAGTTTAGTACCACCGACACGGTCCGTCATGTGGATCGTACACACTGTCTTGTCCTGTGCAGTTAGCAACAGTTAGCTGATTAAACGCTGTCAATGTCTGCAGATAATGGCGTCTTATTAGGTATTCATACTTCATATTCATGTCAGGTACTTTGAGCAGTTGTGTGGTTAATACTGTAATACACTCCTGGTGTAATCAAAGTTACTGACTAACACACGTGTGGCAGTTTCATCTTGGTGGTGGAATGTAACGAAGTACTTTTACTCAATTACAGTTTAGAGGCACTTGTGATTCACTGAAGTATTTCCATTTTCTGCTACTTTATGCTTCTGCTCCACTACATTTCAGAGGCAAATATTGTCCTTTATAATCTGCTACTTTTCTTTTTGATAACTTTAGTTACTTTGAAGATTCAGATCAATACAAAATATAATCAACAAATAAGTTATGATGTGTTATTATAGATATAGACAATACTTTATTGATCTCTTGCTACCTGGCAATATATATTTATAATTTATTTATAGTTAAAAACTGCAACATTAAAGCATGCATATGAACTAATCTATAGTTTAATAATATAATGTACTGTACTGAACTGTCTCTTTCACCAAATCACACATATTTACACATTTAGGCTATTCTATGTGATCTTCTTTTAACTCGTCTAATCACTAATGTAATATTCTTTATTCTGTATATTCCCTTTTAAGGGTGCGAGGGGTCCCGGGTTTCAAATCCCGGACATATATATATATATATATATATATAGAAAGTCACGTTGAGATTAAAACCTAATTTACGAGTGAGACCTAAACAAGACATAACAGGACAACAGCTTCAGATCACATCAGCAACAATAGATAGGACAAAATACATTACATGGGATACAATACGTTAACAACGCGACTATATTAAGACATTTGTTTGTTAGTCAGTTGAAGAAATTGCAGCTAGCAGTGACCACTTCCTTTAAGTTTAGAATCAGTTATCGCAGTAGCTGTAATTGGTGCAATGACAATGACAAGGAAGTTGACTTTTACTTGTGACAGAGTATTTCTACACACACACACACACACACATATATATATATATATATATATATATGTATATATACTGTGTACGTTGCATTTTATGTCTGTAGATGTTTAAGGTTGTGCTAATAATTAACAAATAAGTTATGATGTATTATTATAGATATAGACAATACTTTATTGATCTCTTGCTACCTGGCTATTTATAATTTTTTTTTTTTTTGTTAAAAACTGCAACATTAATGCATGCATATGAATTAATCTATAGTTTAATAATATAATGTACATTATTCTGAAATGGGCCATTCTGAATAATGTGTAGGTTACTTTTTGTATGTTCTGATACCAATACTTTTCCTTTACTTTTACTTAAGTAAGATTTTGATTGCAGGACTTTTATTTTTACACCGTGGTATTTAGTGAAAGTATATTTTCTCTCTCCTGATATTAAAGAGGTGTTTCACTTTTTTATAATAATTCATACACAAGTGACAATAACCCTGACCTTAAAGATATTCTCTTAAATACATTATTTCTACCAACCCAGGATATCTATATAACTAACTGAATAAATAGAAATGTTTGTATTATGTGACTGGCAAATTTACGAATTATTTAGTAATCAAACAGTTGTACGAAGATATCCATTAGTCCCCATGTTTGTGTGTCTCCCAGAGTTCTTTGAGTTGGACGTGCAGCTTGTGCTGGACCATGAACTGTAACACGAGACGATCTGCAGCTGAGCTATTAAAACAGTGGATCCTACTTCCTCAGTTTAAAGATCATTTAGTCTCAAACACAGAAAAGCAAGACAATGTGGAAGTTATGCTGCATCGAACAACACTACCAATATGTGCAAAAGTGTCACTTTAAAGAATACCAGGGTATTTGATCGTAACTGAAAAAGAAGTGGATTTGTGCATCTTTTTTATTTTATACACCAAATTATTAACAAACAAATACATAAAATAAGAAAATAATCATCAGATTGTCAGACAGTATTGTGATATTGGGTTCTTGATTCCACTCTGGATCTTTAGCCCCTCCGGCAGGACAGTGGCAGAGCCAGAGCCATCGGGGACCAGACCAGCAGGCAGCAGGGCTCCATGAGCGCGACGGGGCAGCAGCAGCAAGGGGGGGGCCTGCGTTCTCGCCGAGGCCTTGGCCGGGACAAGGACCCTGGGCAGGGCATGGGCATGGAGGCGGCCTGCTGGCTGGCCCCCGGAGTGCTGCGCAGGCTAATCGAGCTGCCCTCACCCCCCCTGTCCCGACACCAGCTCAAGAGACTGGAGGAGCACAGGTGAGTCCTGCTGTGTAAAACCATGTAAAACCTGATAAGATGGAACTTTACTTATCACTTAATTCACCAGTGCCTAATAGATTAACAATAAAAGTAAGTCCATTTAGTAAAATAACACTAAAACTTTTTAGTTTTTTTTTTTTTTCTGACAATATTTCAACTGTGATTTACATTGTGATTTAAAATTAAACTCCAGGTCTGTCTCCCAGAATCAGTCAGATATTTATATTATTTATTAAGATATGGCATTAAGGCTATACATAACATCACTGAATATTATTCAAATCTGATATTCAAAGGGGAATTATATTTATTGATCACAGCTACACAGTTCAGTTGGGGTCAAAAATAAGTTCACAAAATATTCAGTGTGCTATTCTTATTCAATGAAACTGTCTTTGGCCGAGTCTAAATGTGCAGACTTCCGCACGCTGAGAGCATATTGACTCGACATTTATTTAAAATTAAATCATCTTATGCAAACATGCAGAATTAACCTTGAGTATCTAAAGCTGTGGCAGCTGTTTTTATTGTAGATGATAAAATCAATCGTTCCCAGCTTGAACTGTCACTTGCTACAGCTTGTTAAGACCCTGTCCATTATTTATAGATTGTTATTTATAGTTATAATTAAAATTGCAGCTTGTGCGATTTGAAAGTTGCACTATTTCAATTTAAGTAATTGTTCAGCCTTAATAAAAGTTTTTTTTTTTTTTCCCACCCAGCCCTCGTCATGACTCCAATATTGTGTCAATCATTATTTTTGGGGTGCATTGAAATCTCCAGGGTAAAGTCATCTTGTCCTCACCTGTTGTTGGTCCCTGCAGGTACAGCAGTGCTGGACGCTCCCTGCTGGAGCCTCTGATGCAGCGTTACTGGGAATGGTTGGTGGGACGAGTCCCTTCCTGGATTGCTCCCAACCTCATCACCATCATCGGTCTGGCCACCAACGTCTTCACCACCCTCGTGCTCATCTACTACTGCCCGACCGCCACTGAGCAGGTTAGTCATCCCTCCGAAACAACGATATACTGGACGGTCTGAATCTCAAAAGGTGTTAAACGCTAGAATTTATGTTTTCATTCACTAATTAACTCCAGTTGCTTCTGCTTTGCTGTTGTGTATCTGTATAATGATGCTGTCAATGAAACGTGAAACATCTGCAGGAAGCAAAGGAAAATAAATTAAAATCAACTCATGAATAAAAACATTTTCTTTTGTTAAAAAGACACAGCAGGAGCAGCAGAGTCGTGAGAATATCAATTTGCATTTAGAGCAAATTAAAACGGAAGATGATCACACAACACCAGTTCCATATGAATGTGTGTGTGTGTGTGTGTGTGTGTTGTAGGCTCCTCTCTGGGCGTACCTGCTCTGTGCTGTTGGTCTGTTTATCTACCAGTCATTGGACGCCATTGACGGGAAGCAGGCCAGACGCACCAATAGCAGCTCTCCGCTGGGCGAGCTGTTTGACCACGGCTGTGACTCCCTCTCCACCGGTCAGTTTTCTCCCGTTTGACTTTGTTCGACTGTGTCGTAGTGAATCTGAGGCCCTTTTTTTTTTTTTAACGCTGGCTGTGTTCCTGTGTTTGTCTCTGCAGTGTTTGTGGTGTTAGGAACCAGTATAGCAGTGCAGATGGGCACCAACCCGGACTGGATGTTCTTCTGCTGCTTCGCCGGGATGTTTATGTTCTACTGTGCCCACTGGCAAACATACGTGTCAGGAACGCTGCGCTTCGGCATGTGAGTCAACAAAGCGGCTCGTCTGTTGTCGTGTATTTCTTTCTTGCTTTTTAAAGCAAGGACATAATTTCTCGCCATATCTCTCTTAAGTACGTTGATCTCAGGGGTTACAGTTCAGTACAACACACTTAGCAGTTCTGAGTCTTATTTTTCAACACTGCCATTAATGCCTGAGTTTACTCCTTCCAAAACATGTTTTCCCACAAAATACTTCTTTTTTCCCCCTGCAATTAACAAAATATTCCAAATACATATATAAAATGCATCACTGTTTATATCAGTTATCTTTAAATTTAAATTTAGTTCAGTCTGCCATCAGTATTGGAGACAATAAGGCAATAAACTATTTATTAAAAAAGAGAAGCAATTACTCAAATACCACAATTGAAAACAATACAATCATAAAACAAAGATATCTGCAGTCGTGAGCTGAAGCTACAGCTTATTGTGCCACTGTCTTTACAATATAATACTCTGCATTTCACATCAAGTGAAAGAAAAACAAACAAAAAGACAGAAGATAAAATCCCGTAGAATAATTTTGTCTAAATAAATGAACAGAATTATGATTTTAAATCATAAAATATCTCGTGTAAAAAACTCTGAGACCTTTCAGTAACTTGTTCTTACAGCAATGTTACATTGACGTCCACCGGACGCAGGTCGATGCTCTGCAGCTGCTTCACAGTTCAGTGACTCTTTGCTTTCATTCTGGTGCTTCTCGTTTTTTCTTGTTTTTTTTGCTGTGGTTTTATATGATTAAGATTAGTCTGATTCATCAGAATTAGGTTTATTGCCAAGTAGGTTTTAAAATATTCATATGACTTTTTTAGGGTTTTGATGCATAACGAAGAAGTAAGTAATTTAAGAAAATAAAAAATCAGGTACTGCAAAAGTCAAGAAACCAAAATACAGAATTCATAATTTATGTCAATTAGAAAACGTGAAACAATACTATACAAATATGTAAAATATGTATGTTTAAAAATTGAAGAAATATACAGTTTTGAACAGGAATATGCACAATATTGATCATTTAGTCTAAATCAGTATTATATGCACTGATCAATTTACTTAACATTCAAGAAGTCAAACAAATATATTGCTATAGTTAAGCTAAGTTTGGCAAAACGGACTATAAGCATGAAGATGGAGGAGCGCTGGAAGAAAAGGACTTTGAGTTAAATGGTTGTGAAAACATCTGTTGTTCACTTTATTTATTTAAAAGTGGATCAACTAGTCCTACTTCAGTGATTTCATTAGACGGTGACGTGCAGTCTCACTGGAGTAAATGTGGATGTATTCTGTGCGTAGATTTGACATAACAGAGGTGCAGATGTGTCTAGCAGGATTACAGATGCTCACAGCCACTGTGGGTCCCTGTCTGTGGAACATGATGGTAAACCTCCTGGCTGCCGCTGCATGGCTCACTGCTGCCTCTTTCCACGATGACCTCTGACCTCCATGCAGTCACATGTCTGCTTAAGGTGCAGTCAGTAAAACACGGCTCTTCTCTAACATCAGCTGAAGGAAGCTAACTGTCGGCAAACTGCTGCGTGATCTCACAACTACCCATGTTTTTATTTTAAATTGGATAATTGGAAAACTAGATTTCACTTGACATTACTGAGTTAGACAAATATCCATGTGACAGAGTACAGACTGACTTCAGACAGCAGGAAACACTAAAGAAAATTCTCCTTTAGTCGGAATGATGAGAACAAATTCCACCTGAGAAATTATATAGTTCTAAACTTAACTTCCTAACTACTCAATTCCTCTCATTTCTTACAGTGTGAGCAGAAAAGCTGAAGTGCAATTTGTGCCTTTCTAGTAATATTTGTGTTGCCTGACACATAAATAAGTTTTATCTTCGCATTTTATTCCTAACACCACAATGGCGAGGCACGATGTGACATGTGCTGAATGTTTGTAAAATGTTAGGGGATAAGTTTTAGTTTCTACTTAAAACTATCATTTAAAAAAAAGAGATTAATTGATAATGAAAATATTTGTTTGTTAGTTAGTGAACATATTGTCTGAGAGTGAGGCGTTCAGGTTTATCTCATGTCTGTTTTCAGTACTGAGCTGGAGTCAGGGCGTCGTTAGCTTAGCTTAGCATAAAGACTGGAAGCAGGGGGAAACAGCTAGCCTGGCTTTGTCCAAGGTTCAAAACTGCCCCTTCCGACACCTCGTTTGTCGAATCTGTACACAAACGGAAATGTAAAACCAACTTCCTGAAGTCTCTCCTGCGTGTTAAAAAAAGAGCCGGTTACTGATTGCTTCTTTACTTCAGCTACTTTCCTGTTTAATCCTCCAAATGAAACTTGTGTGGTGCAGAAGAGCGACTGCGTCCCATCAGCTCCACGTTCAGCAGTGTGTTGTGGAAGAAGGCTGCAGGATGACTGTGTGCTGCTGGTCGACGTCACTAATCCTCACTGTCAACTCTCTGCTTTCTCCTCCCGCTCAGCATTGATGTGACTGAGGTGCAAATCTTCATAATAATCATGTATTTGCTGGCCGCCGTGGGAGGATCTGCTTTTTGGCAGTCTCTGGTAATTGTGATCGGTTCTACTTCCTACAGATTGAAATGAATGAGACTGATGATGCATAATCATGTAATGTTTTACTGTAATCGTTATCAGAAATGCAAATAACGCGTTAACCATTCGCTAACATTACTCATGATGCTCTCGTCGTGGATGAAAAGGTTAATGTACTCACAAACTACAACAATAGCTGGAAGATTACTTTACGATCGACACATGTTTTGACGTAAATGTCCGAGTTGTGTTGTCGTTCCTAAATCTTTGTGTTTTTGATGTCTTTATTTCTAGATTCCGATCCTAAATATCCAGATGAAAATGGTTCCTGCCATCTGCACTTTTTTAGGAGCCATCTTCTCCTGCACCAATTACTTCAGAGTTATTTTTACGGGAGGTGTGGGCAAAAACGGATCCACAATAGCAGTAAGTCCGTAAACGTCATAAGTAAAGAGATGGATGTCGGAGGGTGGGTGTTGTTTTATCAGAGATGCATCAGTATAGAAATGTGCGCACATGCAAGGGGAAGAAAAAAAGACGGAAAGACGAATCTCAAAAGTAAGAGGTGTGAAATATTCTATTACCTAAGAGAAACCTTCCTGTTGGATCAGAGAGTTTGTCACATTTATTTATTTATTTTATGCTTTTGGCACAAACACCAGCAGCTCAAAGTTTCTGACCAGAATAAGCAGATTTTTTGTTACATAAGTGTCAGTTCATGTTGCAGATTCAGTCGGAGCCGCTGATACACTAATTAACATTATCTGTGTCTTTTTTGTTTCCGTGTCTCTGTCCTCAGGGAACCAGCGTCCTCTCTCCAGTCTTACACATTGGTTCTGTTATAATTTTGGCGATGATGATATACAAGAAGTCTGCTGTCCAGCTCTTCGAGAAACATCCGTGTCTTTATATCCTGGCGTTTGGCTTCGTCTCGGCCAAAATCACCAATAAATTAGTCGTAAGTCAACTTCACTTCTTATAAGTAATAAATGATAAAACAATGCTGGGGTCACAGAAGGGATCAATATGGTCATTTCTCCAGTTAATCCTGCAAGAGAGTATGTGTGTGTGTGTGTGTGTGTGTGTGTGTGTGTGATGTTGACGGTGTTTCTCTGTCCACAGGTAGCACATATGACAAAAAGTGAGATGCATCTCCACGATTTAGCCTTCCTGGGACCAGGACTACTGTTCCTGGATCAGTATTTCAATAGTTTTATTGACGAGTACCTGGTGCTGTGGATTGCATTGGTAAGTACACACATGAGGATTTACATACATGTGCTCAGTAATATTAATAGCATACATTATGTATATATGTCGTCGGTGAAGGTTATGTTTAATCAGTGATGGTGTTTGTCTGTATGGAAGAAGGAAAACAATTCTTTAAATGTCAGGATTGACAAAAATGAAAATACTCGTGAAAAGTCCAATTTCTAAAATAGTAAGTTATACTTATTAAACTTAAATTAAAGACACTCAGACATAAGTATAAGATGGTGAGTTTCTTAGATAATGAGACACTAAGTCAAAAGTATAAGATATTAGGTCAGTTAATGTACGATTTTATAAGTTAAAACTTAGATATGACGCTGAAATACAAAGTTGTAATTTAGAGATACTGAGTAAAGAAATATGAGTCTGAGAGAAAGTCAAGATTATTAAATATTGAGGTTAAAGTAATTTTATGAATTGAAACAGATATTTGTGAAACTGACATACAAAGTCATAATTTAGAGTAAAAATTAAGACTGAGATACAAAGTCAAAATGTTGAAATATTAGGTTAAAAGTATAATTTTATGAATTAAGCCATGAGATGGTAATTTAAAAATAATAATAATAAAATATTAAGTTAAAGTCTGATTTTATGAGTTAAAACTGAAATACAAAGTCAACATTTAGAGCTACTGAGTAAAAATGATGAGACTACCTAAGTATGAAATACTGATTTTATAAGTTTAAACAATGAGAAAGTACGTCAGAACGATATAATAGTGAAATTCTCTTCCTGTCAGTTTTGTGCTTCCAGCTCCTGGTTAACGATGTTTCTCTCTCTCCTGCAGATCATTTCATTCTTTGACTTGGTGCGTTACTGTGTCAGTGTTTGCAACCAGATTGCCTGCCATCTTCACATTTTTGTTTTCAAAATCAAGCCTTGTTCAGTGCTCAGTTCAGCTCCTCACTGAGGACACGCCGGCCATTACTGACTCTGTCCCTTCCTGTTAGTCGCGCTCATCTTTTCTTCCCTCTGTTTTCCACGTAGAGATGCAGGGGATGACGTGGTGTAAAAGTATGTGCTTCTGCCAACTGAATGTGAGGACAATTAACATATATTAAGATACTGGAGTATTACTGTCTGTTTCTTTTTCACCAGTGCAGAATTTGAATTTGTACCAGTTTCATCTTCTGCCGCAGTAATAACAAATCTCCTTCTGACAAACTCATGGGCAAATATTTCAGGAGCGTACAGGTGCTACTCAGTATGTCCGAGGAGAGAAACCTAAATGTGTTTTAACTGTAAGTGTGCAAAGAAAAATGTATAGGAAATGAATCAAACTCTTTGCTTTTCATGATTATAGTTTTTGTAATATTTGCATAACTTTACCTTTTTGCTATTGTAAATACCAAACTGTTACAGTGTCTGTGCTTTTCTTTTAAGTTCAAAATCCTGCTTTGACACGTTTATAAAGCTTCATGTATATGATTTTTAGAACAACTTTATCTCCTGCACATCACAACAAGCTGCAACTGATCAGCACAAATGTGGAAACTTAATGTCGACTTCCGAATGTTGTTATTGAACAAACCAGCAAAAATATCCTGGCGCTTTTCTTCCCCGTTTTTAGTTTGTCAACTGAAACCACTTTGTTAAACGACACGTTTTGGGTTTTTTTGGGGCGCTTTTCACGTCTGGGTAGATATTTAGTGTATTTATTGTAATGTTTTACACGTAATGTTATTTGCTAATATATTCGTTTGGAGAGTTTGGTTAATGCTTCATGGATTTTAGGCTTCTTCTGCACTTATGTTTACTGTAAAGATATTAAGACACGCCACGCAAAACAACACCAGAGGAGAGCCACAATTAGATTAGTAAAAGTCCACTTACTGGCATTCAGAGGTTTGCAGAAGTGGAGGAAAGGTCAGGAAGTTTCCAAAAAGGCTTTTAAGGTCAAGAATCAAACATTGTAGTTGACAGGAACAAAGTTCAAGATGTTTTACGTTTTCTTTTTTTCACTCTGCTTTCTGTCCTTCATCTCCATAATTATTATTATTATTATTATTATTATTATTCTGTTTTTCTTCATGTCAACAAATCCCGTGAAAGGACCAAACCAACATGTTAGTCGGTCGTTCAATCATTTCTGACGTCTCTACTGGTTCCTACTGAAGATGTAAACCTTTAAAAACATCTCATAAAAATATAGTTTTGTGTTTCAGTAATTTCCTTAAACAGCTGGTTACTGTAGTTTTTAGCAATCGTTCCTGAAACGGGAGGAAATGTTGCATTTGATGAGGACTGTTTGCTGTTTTCAGCAGCAGATTAATCCACAGTTGGTGCTGCAGTGAGTGTTTGTGGCAGCAGGACGTTGTGTGTGTGATTAAGTCAAAAATAAACTGCAGTGTGTGTGTTCATGGTAATGAAGGAACATGTGAGTGCAACAGTGTGGACGGACACACACACTTGTTGGTGAATCAATTCATTGCTGGTTTTTGGTCTTTTCACAGGATTTGTTGAATATTTTAGAGTTTAAAACGAGCGACTACCTGCTGCCATGACGGTTATTTATGTGAACGTCTCTCCTTCCTGTGGATGCTGCGACTTAAGTGCGATGATTGTTTTGAAAACTTGTTTAGGGCTGCAAATAACGATTATTTCATTCTCAAAAGTTTCTGCTGACTATTTTCTAGATTAATAGATTAAACGTTGGGTCTATTAAATGTCAGAAAATAGTAAAAAAAAAGAAATATGCCCATTTCAGTTTCTTAGTCCAAGGTGACGTCTTTAAATGTCTTAGTTTGTCAGTCCAGTCACTTTAATTTAATATAATATAAAACGGAAAAGCTGCAAATCTCCATATTTGAGAGGCTTAAACATTATTTTCTGACATTTTTAGATGGAAAATGACTAACGATTAATCGATTATTTTTCCGTCTATCGACTACTCGATATGTCCACTAATCGTTGCAGGTCTAAACTTCATTAATACTATAATTGGTCGACATTGTGTTTCGCCCCTAACGACCACGCTGTCCCCGCTGAAGCAGAAATGTGCTGGAGATAAAGTCACGACAGTTTTTAAGGTGGTGACTGACGAGAATCAGATCAAACTTTTGTCCCTGACCGTTAATAAAAACCTGTTTTATTTGAAGTGGCCCATGATCTGAAACTGAGTGTGTTTGATGTTGGAGAGCCTGTAGTGATGTGTTAATGTGGAGAACAAGTTTGTCCTTTAACAACAGTTTAGTTTCTTGCTTTTGCATATTGTGCCTGTTTTTTATATTTATATTTCGTCAAACAGCTCAGTCTGCAGAAGCTGTACTGAGCCTCTAGAGTTTGTTTAAAATGTAAAAGATCTATGATGGCAAAGTGTTTACTGTTAAGAGTCATTAATTACATGTGCACTGGACGAGTTCAGGTTCAGGGGGATTTGTTTGTAAACCGCAGTTATCTGGATGCTGTTGAGAAAACAAATCCTTCTGCACACAAGAGTCACTTCACCCAAATCACAAAAACATTTGTTCTTGAAAGCCTTGCAGTATTTAAGATGGAACAGCAGAGACATATTAGGACTATTCTGAGATTTACACAATAAAGATGTAATATTCTGAGAAAAAAGTTGTAGTTCTGATTTTAAAAAACATATTAAGTTGGACTTTATGAAAAACAAAAGTAATATGAATAAAGTGGTTACAAGAAAAATGTAATTAAGTCAATTGTTTCTGAAAAGGTTCACTGCTGGGGAGAAGAAGAAGAATATCCACAATAAAGACAATGTCTTGGAGAAGAGAAATATTAAAATAAAGGAAAAATCCCCCAAAAATATGACAGAAAAAAATGGTAATTTATTGAGAAAAAGGTCGAAATGCTTAGATAATGTGATATGTTGGGATGGAAGTCAAAAATTCAATGAGAAAAAAAGTCATGACTATTTCTGAAAAGGCACATTGCAATGGGGTAAAAAAAATACCCTAATGTAATAATGTTTTGATATAATAGGAGAAAAAAGTCAGAATTTTACAAAAAAAAGTAATATAAAAAATAAATAATAAAATTAAAGTCATATTTGGAGAAAAAAAGTCATGAGCCTATAGCTGTAATTTTTAGAATGTAGTCTTAAATTGCAATACAAGAATAAAGTCGTAATATATTGAGAAAAAGATTAAAGTTGTAACTTGTAAGTTGTAATTTTTCAAGCGTAATTGTTCCTAAAAAAACAAAGCTGTTGACTCTTTCAAATTTATTTTTTGAGCACCACAAACTAAATCTCATTCACATACATTGTATTTAGCAAACTTTGCAGTTGTGATCTTCAGATTTTTGTGATTTGTGTGAACTGACCCTTTAAAAAAAATAAAATAAAAATACAGCTCAATGTCACATAACTAAAGGTCCATTTCTCTTTAAGTCTTTTAATTTGACAGGTCACATGTAAACAACCAGATACATTATTCATTCATTAAAGAACAGTGTTGAATATAAACAGTCGTTCCTTGAATGTCACATCTAGATGTTTAATACTTTATTTTATTCCTGTTCACACTGATGATCTGGATGAGTGTTATACTGCTGTATAGTTCTTCTAAGTCTTATATCAAGGAGAATTATATATATATATACATTATATATATATATATATTATATATATTATATATATATATATTATATATATATAA
>CALSBV010010288.1:851445-868260 GCA_943590825.1 Bovichtus diacanthus
TGTGTGTGTGTGTGTGTGTGTGTGTGTGTGTGTGTGTGTGTGTGTGTGTGTGTGTGTGTGTGTGTGTGTGTGTGTGTGTGTGTGTGTGTGTGTGTGTGTGTGTGTGTGTGTGTGTGTGTGTGTGTGCAGGAATGGCCACGGTGTACGTGCGTTACAAACAGGTGGAGGCTCTGACGGGTGAAGGCGAGCTCAAACTGAACAGACTGAACTGCCTCGGGCTGGTGCTCGGCCTGATCAGCTCCTTCGGGATGTGCGTAGTCGCCAACTTCCAGGTGAGCGCTGCTGCTCCTGGATCAGCTGTACTGTGTGTGAGAAGTGTTGAACGTGTCAGCAGTGAATCTGTGTGTGTGTGTGAGAGCAGAAGACCACGCTGTTCTCCATGCACCTGGTGGGGGCGGTGATGACCTTCGGTATCGGGGCTCTCTACATCCTGGTTCAGACGCTGCTCTCGTTCCGCATGCAGCCTCACGTCCACAGCAGGACCATCTACCTGGTCCGCCTCGGCATCGGACTCTGGACCCTGAGCAGCATCATCTCCAGTATCCTTAGACACAGACACACAAGAGTTTTAAACATTTCTACAGTCTGATTCTGTTCCACTGAACTTAAAGTTCCCATGACATTGAAAAAAGATGTTTAAGTTGTTTTAACCACATATGTTTTGCTCTGGTTGTCACCTTCTTTTAGTAGTTTTCAAACATTACTTTATAGTTTGTAATTTCCTTGAAAAACGATAAAGAAATGTTGGTGACACATCCTGCACTCGGGGCTATATTGTCATTTGTGTCTGATTTTAAATGTTTTTAATATAGACACAAGCCTCAGGATGGGATTGTATAGTATTTTATCGGGGATCACGATAAAAAACGCTCATAAGTAGATCGTGGTGAATTTCCCTTCTCGGAAATTATCCTCACAAGTGACTTGAAAAAGCTGTCGTGTAAAACAAAATACAGAAATGATCATGTAAAAACAGAACAAACTCAAACAGTCGCTTTTTCTTTCAAAAGTATTTTATTATATTAGGTGACCTTTTTTAATAATGTATATTTGAAACATTCTGGTTTGTTAAACACAATGAAGAACTAAGAGGGTCTTAAAAGTTCTGGTTAGGTGCATGAACGTTAACGAATTCCATTTACGTTTTCCACCGATTACCAAACGCACAAGTCTGCGAGAAAGGAACAGATGAGCTGCAGCGGTTAAACTCCTCCGAGGTCAAACACCTGACGACGACAGCGACTTTCTTTACCTTTTTATAACAGATCCCAGGATATTAGCATAGCGACAGACAATGTACGCACAGAGAACAACAATTCCGTTTCTGGTTATTCCAACACCGTCTTTGGCTCTCACAGTATTGATGGCGAGTGTTCGAGCTGTGATCCTTAACGGCGTCTTCTCCTCTCAGTGTTTGTGTCATCAGTCATCATGTACACCAGTCTGCCGGGGGTGGACGTACCTCGCAAACTGCACTGGACTCCCGGAGAGACGGTCAGTTTTGCAGCATTAAAGCTGGGTTTCATTTTTATAAAGTTTTTTTAAAGTTTTTTTTACTGTTGCTGATATGGATATCCACGTTTCAGTACCGATACTAAAATTAAACCTTATTTTGACGAATAAAAACATGTTTCTAACTTGTGATGTTTGAACACGAGCAGCTGCACAAGAACTAAAATAAAATACACACACTTTGCAGCACTATATTGAAGTCTGCATTTGTTTTGTTTTCAGGGTTACACAGCTCACATCATCAGCACCGTGTCTGAATGGTCTCTGGCCTTCTCCTTCATCAGCTTCTTCCTCACCTTCATCAGAGATTTTCAGGTACTTCCCCCCCACACGGCTGCTGTTTGAAGGTCTAATGCATTTTGTGTCATTTTGTGTGATTTATCCTAAGACAATTGACTTGGTCCAGTTCAGAGAAGCTGCAGGTCCAGATGCTTGAATTGTGAAGGTTCATGACTTATATGAAAAGTTCAATATTTTGGGGAATTGCTTTTAACGCCGGGTCTGTGCAGGATAGTGACGATTCTCTCTGACCAATCAGTGGTCTGCAGTGTTTTTAGTATCCCAAAATTTACGCGTTCCCAAAATGTTGAACTATTCCTTTAAGGTCCTATTAAAGATCTGTGATGACAAACAGAAGATTTCCAAACTTTTCATGTTGTTTTTTTCTTTTTTTTCTTATGAAGAAAATAAATTTGCGAGCAGAAGCAGATTTGCAGAGCAGCCACTTGTACGACACCTGGTCACACTTTGCTGTCCCAGCGTCAAATCGGCAACGTGACGCCTCCGAGTCGTCTCCACTGCTGGCAGGAGGAACGTGACCGACTGCAGAGCATCCTCCTGCTTTTACAACGATTGTTTTACTTTTCCTAATCACGTTTACAGGCTTTCTATAAAGACTTTCTTAAAGCTGGTGTTGTGGCTCGTAAAAGGTCAGTACACGCAAAAACATATCGTCTCTTCCCTCTGATGGAATCGATCCAGTGAAATAGTTTGTGTTTGATTCAGTTTGAGCTTTTTACAGCATTTAAAACATGACTCACCTGGACAACAAAAACTAAAACTAACTGGAGAGATAATACAAAGGGGAAGAGAGATTTTGTCATTTGGGTGAAATTACCCTTTAAACCCGAATATGACGCTTTCATGTACTTTGTCCACTGCAGCGCTGCACTTTATATCTTTTATACTTGCTATTCAATAAATATAATATAATAATAATAAAAAAACGCAACAATTTACTTCCTTAATGCTTAAACTATAAGGGGAAAAAATATTTAATATGAATTTCCAGTCTCTACTCACCATGCAGGACTGTTTAATATATGCACTATTACTAAGGGTGTTTTTCAGTAAATACTACTGAATATTCCAGTATAATTCCCTGTTTTTACTGTAAAGGTTCATATTCAAAATTCCCCTAAAACTATGTACAGTTTACTTTACGAAGCGAGCGGCTACTTTGCTCTGTCGGGGGCTGAAATATAACTGGGCGCTGTGCAAGAGCGAGACTGTTTATGCACAAGTGTAGTAGAAGTGTAGTAGAAGTGTAGTTCATCAAGAATTTTCTGCTTTTTCGGATTCTCTGTTAACCCTGTAGGCATCTGAGAAAAACTAACTTTTCTTCACAAATTCAAGGTAACACTGGGTGAGTAATTGATATACAAATGGTCTTGGTCCTTTTAAATATGCCAATTGATTTATTGTATTATTTCTTTATTCTGTGTAACACTGAATTAATAACTGAATTTTAAAATAACTGACGAGGCTTTTTATTTCTCAATGAATTATTACTAAATTGAGAGTTAATTTGTCTATCGTTTAATATTCATCGTGTCTAAGAAACGTGTGTGTGCATTGTTTACATCTATGTTAAGCACTTTGTTGCCGCATCATTGCCCCAAATGACATGTAAAACAAACTGTAGGTTAGTGGCTCATTCATAAAAACATGTTCCATCCTTTTAAATTAAAGACGTGTCTGGTAAATTTCAACAGCTGGCCAATCAGAGCTGCTGCTGTTTGGGTTGAACTTTATCTAATTTGTGTCACAAAAGAATGTAAATTAAAAAGCAGCTGTCCCTAAATTAAATCAGTTTTATAACTTGGTACTTGACTCCACAGTACCTGCGTCTACTAACTGAGAACATATCTACCAGATTTAAACAGATATAAACCTACTTAACTTTTAACCCTGACTTCCTGCTGTACATTTTGTTTTGTATGTTATTCATGTGAAGACGAATAAAGATTTATTGCTCGTTTGCGGCTACTCTGTTCACTTTGTCTGGAGAATATTAAGATAAGATAGAACTTTATTTATCACCATAACTCGCTAATCCTTGAAAACTTAATAAAAAAATCAATACAAATGCCACACAGATGGACACAAATACATGACAAGTTTTAATTTTCTCATAAAACTGACATTTCTATGCAAAGCGTACATTTGAAAAGACTCACTCTAATTTAGTTCCAGCGCCCCCAACTGGTGATGTTTGGAAATGTGTGAGCGCTAAAACAAAACTGAGGGAGACGACTATTGAACACTGAAACTCAGATTTTACTTTTAACTTTGGCAAACTCATTAAATATTATTCTGACTTTTTAACGACCCATGGAAACCTGATTATACACAAAACACATCGTCCACTGCTTTATGAATTTGAAGGCTTCGGGGGGAAAGAATAAATCAATCTGTTGATCATTTGATGTTAACTCTGTACGGACAAGTGGTCAAAGTTGAAAACTATTACAACACATAACTATTAAAATATTAATGGCTTGAACATATATACAAACAATCATAACAATAAATAACAATGAAATTAGAGAAGCAGCTTTGTCTGTAAAATAGATACAATTCTAAAAAAGAAAATTTGATCCTGATGATAAACGACAAAAGATAAAAATATAATTAATAAAATATTTTTAGGTTAGAGAAGTAAGTAAAGGGCCAGTTCACCCAAATAGATATTCACTAGTATTATCGCTGCAGTCAGATTTTGTTTTGCAAAAAGTTTACTCAAGGTTTAGTCTCCGACCTTCAACTTACAGTACAGTGACTAAGCTGTGAGACGTTAAAATCACATAATTAAAATAAATATAACGCTGCTTTTGAATGTCACAATTATTTGTAATTATTGGGTAGCTGAGTGTGTTCAATAGTTTTTCTAACTTGGGTGATTTGGCCCTTTAAACACCAAGGAAAGAACCAGATGAAGAGCACAAGGTGAAGCTGCAGGTGTGTCTCACAACTCCAGGAGGTAGTGAAAATCCAGCAACTCCAGACACCGAAAATCTTTCATAAGTTCCCAGAATGCACTGCAAAAAGAAGTGAGTGCTCACTGGCTGAGTAAACTCCCTGTGCACCTTGTAGGCTGCAGGTTCCCTGATAATCAGACTGAACGTTGCTTCTCTTCGTTCTTCGCTTGTTTTAATTCATATCTATTCTCGACTATTTAGTTTGTTTGGAGTTTTTTTAAATTATTATTTCCTTTTGTGGTGCTTGGGAGGGGGGTTAACTTTAAAGTTTGACAGGAGAGGCCCACAGAAGATCAGGGTCATTTTATCCTCAGAAGTCAAACTTTATTGGCTGTATCCAGTTCTCTGTAAACCTCCATGCATACGAAGCTTTGATTGACAAGTTAAACGGTAAACAGCGAGCACAGCACAGACGTTGGCCGTGATCCAGAGGTCAGTGTAACGCCAATGCACTCAGGGTTTCACCACCTTCTGATGGAGAGACACACCCAATGATTTGATGAATTTTTTGTGTGTTTAATTGCTAGAGATCTGCTTGAAGCTATGGCACGAGCACATCCAGAACATCAGAGCTGCAGCAGTTTAAAGACTCTGCTGTTACAGAAGTCCTTCCTCAAACCTCTGACTCAACCCTTAAAACCTGCAGGAGAATCCCTTTTTCCAAACTGAAGTCATGTGTTCAGTGGTTCCCAGTTCTTTGAGGACGCTGGGAGGATCATCGGACGGACGGGGCGTCAGAAAAAAGGCCGGGGGTTATAAGGCATCTTTGTGGCGCGGCCACAGAAAGGCTGGCGATCGGCGAAAGTTCGACACGCACAGCCGATCTACGTGTTCCTGAACTCTGTCCTCCTTCACTTTGCTCCGCCTGAAGGTTAAAATGTTGACCCGTCACAGATGATGTTCTGGCCTCGGCCGGGGAACAGCTCCATCTGCCAGTACCGAGGGTCAGCGTACACTGCAAGAGGTCAGAGGGAACAGCGGTCAGAGTTACAGCTTCAGCAGCCTCATGTGTTCGCTTTTAGGAATCAGGAGAACAGATGCAGCATGCAGACACATCAAAGAGTGGACGGTGCAGTTATGTTTTCTTCTTCTGTCGTTAACTGTAGACATATTTACACTGTTCGCTTTGTTTGCAGCCTGAAAGGAAGAAGCACAAACGATGTGTAGACGCACAAATGATAATTGTCATCATTTCTATGCACAAGATAATGATAAAAATGTATTCATTTATTTTATTGGGCAGTGGGACAAAATATATTGATGAATTGTGTAAAAGTTCTTAGTACTCTGCTGTTGTAATCCACCGGTAATTTCCTAAATATAAATTCATAATATGTTTTATACAGGAGCCTCCTTTTTTGATTTTTTATGTGCACAAGATAATTAATTCTGTATGTATTATTTTCTCATGTGCACAACATAGTAATATATATGCAAACAAAATAATAAAATATATTATTATATATTCGGCGATGCAAAACGTTTTAATAAATCATATTAAAATGCTTATTGTTAGTAATTAAATAAGAATAATTTCCTTAATAACTTGTACATACAAATGACTATTTTATGCACAAAAGATAATAATTGTAGTGAAAAATTAAAGTATATCCTCAGGGGCTCCATATAAAACACATAATTATTTACATTTATTAATTTACTTATTGGGAAGTGGCACAACATTTACTTTTGAATTCTATAAATATCCGTCTGCTGTGGAACTCCAGAAATAATTTGTGTTTTGTACGGAGCCCAGAAGATATTTTTATTTTATTTTGTTGTCGTGGTGTTACCCATGTCTCCAGGAGTCAGCCACAGGTTGAAGGAGCTGCAGTGTTTCTGACAGCGCTGAACAGGCAGGACTCGAACTGTTGGAAGACCCTCGCCGACCACCAGCCAGCCAAACACCCCGACACCCTGAGACACAGGAAGCAACCTGAGAGTCAGAGGCTGAGCGCTCATTAGTGGAGAGGGATGGAGAGATTCAGAATCCACAACTCTCTCAATCAATCTGCAGTTTCACACAGAAGTCTGTAAATAATTAGTACAAAAAAAACAACATTTGTGTACGGAAATTACGAAATCGAAAGAAAAAGTATTAATTTGTGTGCATTTTTAATTCATAATCTTTATTTGTATAGCACCTTTTATATGAGAAATGCAGCACAACATGCTTTACCATTAGAGGAAACAGACAGAATGATCATAAAAACAGGGTTAAAATGCCATAATTAATGGAAAATAAAACACACATCTAGAAAATAAATAAATAAATAAATATAAATAAAAAATAAATAAATAAATAAATAAAACACAAAAATGTAATGAAATAGAATCCAAAGAATGCATAACATACGACGGAAAATAAAACCCACTAAATAATAATAATAATATTAAAATCAGGAGCCATATTTTCAGCCTGCACACATGCATCAATAAACACTGCAGCAGCGTCTAAACGTTCTCCATCCTCTTCAACTCTTTTCTAATCTTTTCTTTTATCAGTGGTGGAGATTTGAGACTTTTTAAGTGAGAACTTAGAAAGTATTTCGCCTTGAGTTCACTCTCTACTAATAAGCACCTGAGTCTCTGAGGCCATAAAAAAACAACAGTTTAAAATACATTTAGGAAAAATATATTGTATTTAACTTGCTCTGGTTCTTTTATTTGTCTGGTTTGTTACAACTTGGTTTTCCTCTTCAGTAGTTCTGACCCTGTGATCCTGTTTAGTCAGTTTCAGTGTCGCGTGAACTCACTTTGCTCTGAGAGTTTGTGCTGTGTGTGACCAGGCAGCGCTGCACGATGGTCCCAGCACTGTCCAGCAGGGGGCAGAGCTCAGCCTTCGGGAAGAGCCACCTCAACACCTTCTCTCTGGTCCCGGAGCTGAACCTCCTGCAGACAACACCGGACACAATCATTAAACACCAGTGTCTAACGTTATCAAAGAGTTTAGTTTTAGTATAGTTTCTCTAACTGTGGATACTGAGAAGGACACATTTTCACAGGTACAAAATGCTCAGTCCAGTTTTCACCTCCTGCACCAACAATAACACTTTCTGTAACCAACTGGACAACAGAAGGACAGAAGATAATCAGTTTCTAACAAACGTAATGTCTGTGTATCGAAGGCTAAAAGACCAGGACAGGTCTGAGTGGACCAGTGAAGGCTCTACTGGGAACAGAAATGTGTACCAGAGCAGAGTGAAGTTGGCGGGTCCTTGGGGGAGTCCAAGGTTGTGGTTCTGCAGACCGTCGTCCTCCTCCAGCAGAATGGACATGGAGCCTGAATGAGCCAAGTAGAGCTCCTCAAGCTGCTGCCGCTGGACGCTGAGGGACTCCCCACCCTGCAGAAACCAGGATGAACAAACAGACCAGTATGAACAAAAAAGATTCTGTTTTCAGCAACTTTCGAGCCTCTGCCAGTTTATTTAATGCGAAGCGTTGCGGTTTACAAAGAGTCTGGCACTAATGTGAATATAAAGACCTAAAGTTCAATCTTCTCATGTGATTCTGGACAAAAAGAAAAAGCCAACCCTGGTTTGACCTCTGACCTTCAGCAGGACGAGCTGCGGCCCCCGTCGCAGCGCCACCGTCCCTCTGAGGCTCTCTGGGACTTCCATCACCGAGGAGATCTCTGCACAGCCCGAACAGTTGACCAGATTCTGCCTGAGAGAGCCGGCACTCCACCATTCATGGAAACCTGCAGCGCACACACATTTACTATAAACAAACTGCAGTCAAATTCATATTTTTTTCTTCCACAAGCGGCTGTTGGAAAGCGTAGGTTGTAGGGCCGTACCGAATGTCTTTAAAAAAAAGTGTCAAGTGTTCAAATGTCTTTCGTCATATTTTATGATGGTATCACCCAAAATAAAGAAGGAAAAAAAATAGATTGTGATTATACAATTGTAATGTATGGAGCTTCTAGACTGTCGCTTTAGCTGCGCAGCATTCAGTCTTGATTTAAAATTTAGACGTTAACGTTATGAATGAGGCTTCGAACTCTTCAGTCTGGCGCTCGTGGGTTATTACTTGCACGAGTACCGACTCACTCCTGTACTTTGGTGACTCGGCGCTCCGTGATGCAGTCAATGTGTGCAGCACGTAAATAATAGATCATTCTTTTCTTTTTTTTTTTTTTAAACCTTTAGATACCCAGTACTTTCTCATTAAAAAACTGTGTCTGTATGTGTGTGTGTGTGTGTTCAGGCTTCAGACCTTGCAGGTTGTACTTCTTGGCGATTGGCAGGGACAGCAGGCGGACGTGGCTAAGGGGGGACGACCAGTTGTAACAGCCCAGGTTGACCAGACCCAGCTGGGGGGCGCTCTGAGGGTATGTGAAGGCCAGCGCCACCACCAGCAGGAAGCCCACTGCCACCACAAACTGCAGAGACAACAGGGACATTACACTCAGAGCTGTGTCCTTCCACAGAGCATAAATACACCTTTATGCTCTGTATGCTCTGCAACAGGCAAGGGATTTATCTTACAACAATATAAAAAAAATCTATTTACTAGACTAAATTTCAGTCAGTTGAATCTAGACATGCAACGATAACCTCTTTAAAAAAATTAATAAAAAATGATTCTTGCCTTTGTTTGGGCTTTCTGTGGTTATACTGTCTTCTAAGTGTCCTATTTTGCTTTGTCTGTGAAAGCACTTTGTAAACTCTGTATTTAAAAAGGTGCTCTATAAATAAAGTTATTATTTGCCCGACACACACTAAAATAAACTTTAGAAGAATTTACCAACAATAACAAAATGTGAAAAGCAACCAATATATAACCTGCATTTTAAGTACTTTTTAATGCGATAAAAGCCTTCAGTGATTCATTGATTGTGTTTTCTGTGGACTAGAGGTTTTAGCAGAGAAATATTTCCCTGACCTTTATGGTGGCTCTCAGGATGGGGAACTGGGGGGGTTCTCTCCTGGGCTCGTTGGTCTCCAGGACCTGCTTGATGAACCTCTCGATCTCCCTCTCCGACATGCCGTAGCGGTAGCCCGACTGGCGGAGGATGTCGATGCTCTCGGACAGTTTGTCGTAGATGCACGGCTCGCTCATCGCCGTTCCCATGACAGCAGCAGTCACGGCAATTTCTCTGTCAAACACGTCAATCTTCAGCTGCTGCGGGCTCCAGGCGCATGGTGTCACCTGCACAGTCATCCGAAATGTTAACTGCCACTTCATTACTTCCATCGACAGCTAGCTGTCATAACTTACAGGATTAAATTGATATTATGTACATTATAATATGAAATCTAAACATGGTTGCAGTTTGCTGTGAGTCTCAATGTGTGCTGTGGGAGACAATGGGCTTCATGCAACAGCCACAGTACACTCACATAACAAGTTCGTTCTTGAGTAGCATGTACGAGTTATCTAGGAGAATTTGTGGCATTCCACAATAGTTTGTATTTTCCAAGAGGTTGTGATATTTCTCTCTACAGTACAACTGAATAACTGGAGTTTAAATAGGATGCATATCAACTAAAACAAAATATATAGCAAAAAAAAAAAATATTAACACATTATAGTTATATAATAGATATTATGTTCACCAGATCATTATCATGACATGATGCATAACTCATTGGGAGTGAAGCAAACATTCAGACATTCATATTGTTCAAAGAAGAAGGTACAAAACAAGGTAGAAATAAACTATTAGTAGGTCAACTACCATTCTGAATCAAAAAATGGGAGGTAACAATGGCAATAAACATTAATAATTTTTTATTTAACCTTTACGGGAGAGTGCCATTGAGATTAAGAATCTCTTTTTGAAGGGAGACCTGGCCAAGACAGGCAGGAGCATAAATAAAAGCACATAGTTACAGACAGAAAACACAACAGGAGACAAAAATGAAAAGGAACCAAAAAAATAAATAAAAATAAAAAAACATCAAGCACAGGGAACTCACATTTCAAAAGAGAATTTGGATCAGTTGTGTAACCAGGTTCATTTGAAAACATTGACATCTTCAGGAATTCTTTCATTTTTGCAAAATACACATATAAAACAATAACAAACTCTCTGTGGACACACTGTAGGGTGACCCACACGTAAAGGAAGTGATGGATTTACAAAGGAAACTAGTTTTATCCTCGTTTGTGAAGTAGTCATACCTGTATTAGACAACACTCAAGGGCTTAACTTGTGGGAGGGTTGTGAAAGGGAATTAAGAATGTGTAGTTCACTTTGCAAATTAAAACATGTTTAAACATAAGATGGTAACCCCTGCCTACTATAATGTGATATGAAGGGTAGGTATAATGAGGTTAAGCTTCAGTGTCTTTCCTTTAATTTAATTCCTTATTGTTATTTATTTTTATGTGCATTCTTTTTTGAAAAATCGTTAACAAGGACCAAAATAAATGACTACTACAACTAGTACTATACATTGAATACATTCAAGTACAAGTGTCTAAAAACTACTTAGCGTTAAGTGCTTAAGTACATGTATTTATATTACATTCCACCACTGGACAACATAATAAATACCATCAGTCCAGCTGCTGCATTTAAAACAGCTAAATGTAAAGTAACTTTGTTGATCATTAACGATGTGCTCTTTAAACACGTACCAACATTATAACACCACCACAGAGCTGATACAGCGGTACACTGACTGCTGTTAGCTCCTGCTTGTTAGCTTTAATAAACACCTTCAGTTAACGTCACTAAAGAAAACTACAAAAGACTGAAAGCCTCACCGTTAACGTGACATCCCCGGCCTCCGTGTGGGCCTCTTCTTTCTGACGTTAAAGACGAAAAGACATGTATTTTTGTTTAACTTAAACTAGCTAGTTAGGAGCATGGCTATCACAAACAGCCAGGATGCAGGCTTCTTCTTCTACGGTTTAATTTTGGTATTAACGGTTTTTTAAACCGGCGGTTGGTAACCACCAGGTGCATTAGCGCCATCTTCTGCTTCGGAGTGTGGATCAGAGATTAAATCATATCAATTAATCATGTTTGGCTGATCAAATCAAAGACAATTCTACTGACTTAACAGGTTTATTAATGTTTTTTTATATTAAGAATGGATGCAGCCGTCGTCTTCTTCTTCTTCTTCTTCTTCTTCTTCTTCTGCTGCTGCTTCTTCTTCTTCTTCTTCTTCTTCTGCTGCTGCTTCTTCTTCTTATTATTATTATTATTATTATTATTATTATTTTTCTTCTTCTTTTTCTTCTTCTTCTTCTTCTTCTTCTTCTTCTTCTTTCTATTCTACAAATAATTTATCATGTATTATTATAGGTTAGGATAAACTTTATTGTGCCCTTGGTGAAATTCAAGTTACCCAATAGTATATATAATTTTAAAAAATAAAGAAAAACCTCCTCCTTTACCAGCTGCAACATTAAAGCGATGAACACGTGCATCACTGAGTTTAATCCAATAATATAATATATTAATATATAATATATTATTCTGAAATAGGCTGTTGTGCAGAATGAGTACTTTTTCTTTGATGCTAATACGTTTGCACTATTACTTGAGTAACATTTGAATGCAGGACTTTTATTTGCAACAGATTATTTCTACACTGTGGTACCACTTTTACTTAAATAACATATCTGAGTACTTTGTCCACCTCTGCCTAAATGGTTGAAAAATTGTGACAGTTGGTTCAGATAATTAGCATGTGAATTATAGAGTGAGGTATGTGAGTCAGCAGGATCTGGAGTAATCTGGAGTAAAGTAATGTGGTGAAGTGACTTGCACCTTGAAAACCCTGATGGTTGAGTGCAATGCTTTAAATGTGGGGATTTACACAATGATTATTTTGATAAAGGCCCTTGGGAGTATTACAAACCATTAGAAAAGTTGTGTAATTGACTTTGTCAATGCATCACTGGGTCAAGCAACAATAAATGCATAAAATGTTGTGAGACTGTGAATTTGAAAACAGTTCAGTGACAATTGTGTCAAAGCTGTACATCTTATGCCCAGTTTTACCTAAACTTTATGGGAGGCGAAACACACGTTTCATAAGCTTCTGGCTGTAACCAATCACAGGACAGAGAAAGGCCTCACACAGCACCAAAACAACACGTCAGCCAGTCAGGGCTAAAGGAAGTTCCGCCCCCTGTTTCCGTTTCTTGTGCAACAGAAATAACGGCGACAGCGAGCTGCATCAAGCTGCAGAGAGTCACCGGATCAAGCTGCAGAGAGGCCGAATAATAACAAAATAAAGTAAAAATATTTAAAAATATATAATTAGTTTTTTTAAAAATACTTTATTCATGGAGTTTTCCTTTAAAAACTGAAGAAAAGAAGCAGATACAAAAACAGAAAAAAGTGTAAATACAACCTTCATACCAGGGGAACTGAAATGACAAACACAGTTATCACCCATACACTTAAACAACAAAGCCGGTATACAACTACAAAATACTTGTTAATGTTATTTTGAGCATACAACTTACATAATATAACTGTTATCCTTAATTATACCCATACTAAACTTTTTTTCATAATATTATATTAGCTACTTATTCTATCCCATCCTATGTTATAATGCTCTACTATATATTATGCTATATTATATTACCACCTTCCATCCTATACTATATCTCATATCCTGAACCATCATCATTTATCATATTATGCTGTATTATGTTAATATGTTCATATTTTTGCATCATGTTTTATATTACATTTATATTACAACCCTACCAGCACTATGTGCCATTATTTAATCATATCACCAGTGTTGTGTACAGTCTAACAGACTTGTTGACTCTGCTTCTATTCTATGCTGATATAACAAAATATATATATTATTTTTTATAAATATCTCTTTGGTTAAACAATACTTTTTTGTTCTCTTTTTATCTGTACTATTGCTGTATTTGTGCTGGAACAACTGAATTTCCCCTCTACGGATCAATAAAGGTGTAGGTTATGTCATCTTATTTTGTATCACTCGTTATATAAAACATTTTATTTTGAAAGTCATCACCGGAAGTCCTCCTGTTAGCTTGTTAGCTTGACACAGCGCTTTTGTTGTAACCTGGATGCGACTGTCAGGCGGCAACGGTTCTCACACCAGACCTAACTCTGCTCACGTATAACAGCTTTTTTTTTTTTAAATCGTGAATCTTCTCCGTTATTTCCACAGAACTCAGCAGTTTCAACTGGTTTCAACTGGTTTCCGCTGTGTTGTGGTCGCGGTGAGCGTGTTGTTACCGGAGGTCAGCGTGTCTTCAACTGAAACCAGCCAGTCGTCCTGATGCTTTCCTCGGGCAGGACCGTCACCTCTCTGCTGCTCAGGCCGGTCTCGAGGCTCCCTCTCCGGCTGGGCTCTGATGGTAGAGCCGCCAGCTCTCTGCCGAAAGGTAACAGCACAGAGCAGCTAGCATGAAGCTAATCCCAAAGTGACGCACTTCAGTAGGGAGCAACAAAAAAAACCCAACATATATAACCTGAGTGATGTAACGTTGAGTAAATACTGTGTGAAAGCTAAACAGAACACATTACAAAAGTCCTCTGGAACTAGTTGATTAACAGGAGACAACAATCCTGATACTTTATTAATCATTTAAGTCATTAAATATAAACAAGATAGAACTTTATTACTTTTTTTTTGTGTCAGAGATAGCTCAAAATCACATCAATATAACAATAAAAAGACAATAGAGTTGAGAGATAAGTAAATACAAACTTAAATAAATAAATAATAATAATAATAATAATAATAAATATAAACTGTATAAGAAGTAACACTAACACCAGTGTCTAGTAGAATAAGAATAAAAGTAAGATCAATTTAATAGAATAAGTAACCTAAAATAGAAAATGGTAATATTGTGCATGATATTGAAAGTGATAGTGAAAGTAATATTGCACATGTTACAGGTTGATATTTATCAGACATTTATTGCATTCTATGGTTCCAGCTCTGTTTATATATTTATTTTATTGTTTTATTTTATTACCTTAATTTGTTTGAATTTTCCATTTGACTTTTTAAGTTTTTATAAAAAATGTTTGTGTTTTTTTATTTTTACATCTGATATATGTTGGTCAGACAAAACAAGACATTTGATGACTATATATGTTTATTAATAGATCAGTGGTGGAAGTATTCAAATCCCAAAGTAAAAGTAGAAATACCAGAGTCTAAAAGTAGCCCTTGAGCAGTAAAAGCCTAATGTAGGTTAAGTGTTTACAAGAGTTAAGTCCTAAGGCATCTCCTGGGCACTGCCGAGGTGTCCTTGAGCAAGGGACCGGACCCCTCTCTGCTCCCCGGGCGCTGATAATGTAATAGCTGCTCCCTGCTGCTAATCCTCAGTCCAGGATCTGCAGATCTGATTAAACGCTCAGTAAAAACCAGCTGACTGTTTATTGTTGTTTTGTGCTCCAGAGTTGTTTTTGTTTTGTTTTGTATTTCTAAATAGATTATCATTCTTTTCTACCAAATACGACTAAACACCAATCAGAGACATTTTTCACCATTGAGAAAGTAATAAGTTACAATTTATATACAATTGCTTTTAAATAAAGGGTGCTTTACTAGAAAGTCGGTGACACATGTAGGCATAGACACTGAAACCAAATTCTCTTTTTCTTTCTTACCTTTTAAAATGCTGTTATTTTCCCACTATTATTTATTAATGATTTAATTAAGGCATTTGTAATGACATGTAATTAATGAATTAATGTTTGTGCTGCAGAGATGATAAAGAAGTATGAACTGGAGAAAGATGAGCCCCGCCCCCTCTACATGGACTTCCAGGCAACCACACCCATGGTAACTGTTCCCAACCACGTTGTTGTGGTTACAGGCTTTACCAGCTGATGTCAGAAAGAAACTTAAACTTACTTTCACTTTTAACACTTGTGTGTGTGTGTGTGTGTGTGTGTGTGTAGGACCCCCGGGTGCTGGACGCCATGTTGCCCTTCCAGGTGAATTACTATGGTAACCCTCACTCCAGGACACACGCCTACGGCTGGGAGAGCGAGAGCGCCATGGAGAAGGCCAGGAAGGTAGAGAGAGAGAGAGAGGAATAGTTTTTAAAAAAAAAAGCAGTAAATGTCCACTTGTCATATAATGGAGTGCTGCAGGACGGAGTCTTAAAACCCAGAAATGATTCAGTATTTTTGCACTTTCTGGTCCTTCTTTTTAAAGTCGATGGGTTTTTTGAATTGGTTTTTGGTTAGATGCCTGAAATAAGGTCTGAGGTTAAAACAAGTTTAAGAGATTTTCACCAGATTTGTTCTACATAGAATATGTCAGTAAAATACCACAACTTTTATGTGTCTTTAAAAAGACAGTGGCTGAATGAGACTACAGAGGTTGATTAAACGTCATCCCGCCAAACACAGAAACTCATCTCCTCACTCGTGCTCTTGCCAACTATTCTAACTCAAACTTAAAAGCTAGATCAGGTAGAGGAGAGGCTTTTGTTGAGGAGGTAAATGCGTGAAATCATATTACGTAAGAAGCTCAGTGGTGGTGACATGAAGTCATGTGACTGGTGTAGTTTGTTTATAGTCTTTTACTAGTGGCAGTTGTATTTACGCTTCAAAAATCATTAAAGTGCTGTACATTTGTAAAGATTATATGCTGAGCAAAACCTTTAAGTGTGTTTGCCGCAGAGCTTATTTTCTGCAATATTTAAAAATCCAATTGGGTTTTTGTCGAGGTAACCAGGGCGATTCTAACTTCAGGTCACCCCTGCAGCACTCTATTCTTTTTAATTATTCCTTAACAATTTGTTATTCTTTTACTACAATGCACTGTGTGGGAATGTGTAAAGCATTAGTTGCTTATCATTTCAGAATGTAATCTACATTGTTCACCTTGTACTTGTGGTCATAATTGAATTAAATGTGATTTGAGAGACGCTGACTGTGTGTTGTCTCTCTCTGAGCAGCAGGTGGCAGATCTGATCGGAGCAGACTCCAGAGAGATCATCTTCACCAGCGGAGCCACCGAGTCCAACAACATGGCTATCAAGGTTTCACTGCTCCTCCTCTTCATCACTTCCTCCCCCTCTCCTCTCAGCACCACCTCCTCTTCATCACTTCCTC
>CALSBV010010288.1:868270-900022 GCA_943590825.1 Bovichtus diacanthus
TTCCTCCCCCTCTCCTCTCAGCACCACCTCCTCTTCATCACTTCCTCTCCCTCTCCTCGCAGCACCACCTCCTCTTCATCACTTCCTCTCCCTCTCCTCTCAGCACCACCTCCTCTTGTTTTAGTGACGCAGTGACTGCTCACTTGGCCAACTGGCTAACTAACCGCTATCACGCTAGCTTGGTGGGCTAGCACAAGTCAGTCACACAGCTGTCTGAACTTCTCTTTTCTCTTTACTCTACTTTTTACATTTTGTTCCCATTGTTTACTCTTTAGTTCAATCTAGCTTGGTCGCTAAAGGGAAAATCAGTTTACAGTTTATTCAAAACACTTGTTGAGCAGTTTATACTCTGACAGAGGAGGTTAACTTGAGCTGGACTATGACAGGCTTCTAGTTAAATAGTTTCCTCCATTTTGGACTCTCTGGCTCTCCGTACCCTCAAGGTTACTTACTACAGTTACGGTCATTTGCCTGAATTTGCGTTTCAAAGTTCACTGAAGTGGATCTCCTCAAATTTCCTTTTAAAATTTGCGATGCATTTGGATGGAAACCTGGCTAGTGAGAACAGTCAAAAGGTGAAAGTACAGTAAAAACACCACCAAGTTATAACCCAGTATGTGATGTCAGTGGTGACCCCGCCTCTCCCTCTCCTGCAGGGCGTGGCCAGGTTCTACAAGGCCAAGAAGCGTCATGTGATCACCACGCAGACGGAGCATAAATGTGTTCTGGACTCGTGTCGAGTTCTGGAGTCCGAAGGATTCAGCATCACCTACCTGCCAGTCCGGCCGAACGGACTGCTGGACCTGGAGGTACAGAGTGAACGCGTACAGCACGTAGAGGGAACATGCAGAAGTCATTGTTTGTATTAAAAACTGTGTGTGTGTGTGTGCGTGTGTGTGTCCAGCTGTTGGAGGCCTCCATCCGTCCCGACACCTCTCTGTTCTCCGTGATGACCGTCAACAACGAGATCGGAGTCCAGCAGCCCATAAAGGAGATTGGTAAACATGGCAACACAAGCATGTCGTCTGTAAGATTCAATGACTTCAGACGCCTCCGTTCGTCCTTGAAGTGGTGCAGCAACACTAAGTTAGGATGTAATGTAGTCATTAGACGTGAAGAAACCCGTAGTCTACAATTTCCAAATGCTCTGTTTTACAAATTTCCACAAGGATACAAAGTAACCAGAGTTTTGAAAAAGATCTGATAGAAAGGGTTTTTCAACTTCTCCGTTAGAGTGACCTCTGTGTGGTGGAGAGGCCAAAACGTAGAGGAAAATATCTGATTACATTTAGACAGGACTTCAGAGTAAAGAGGATCACGTGACTTCTCCAGTTTCATGATCTTTACGTTTTTGTAAAGAGTCTCTGATCCGATTCAGTGTTCTAATCAAAACTATGAATTCATTGGTCTTTACTCTTCCTCTCCACAGGTCAGATTTGTCGCTCTAAAGGAGTCTTCTTCCACACTGACGCCGCTCAGGCTGTCGGTAAGATTCCCATCGACGTCACGGACAGCAAGATTGATCTGATGTCCATCAGCGGCCACAAGGTCTACGGACCCAAAGGTTAGCCGTAGCATTACTGGAGAAAATGTGCTTGTGCTCGCTGCTAAAATGTTCCTGCTGAAACGTGAAATGGCTGAAAGGCTGAAACTGTTAAAGTTACAATTGAAATGCAAATACTGAGAAAAGCTGAAATAGCGGTTTAAAATGAAAGAGACCAAAGAAGCTCAAGTTGGAAGTTACATTGCCTGTGTGTGTGTGTGTGTGTACAGGTGTTGGCGCTTTGTACGTGCGTCGTCGTCCCCGTGTGCGCTTGGAGCCGCTGCAGAACGGGGGCGGGCAGGAGAGGGGGCTGCGCTCCGGCACCGTCCCCACCCCACTGGCTGTTGGGCTGGGAGCCGCCTGCAGCATTGCACAGCATGAAATGGAGGTAAAACTAACGCACCCAAACATCCCGAGACTGCAAATGCATCCAAACATCCTGGGACTTAGTGTGTCTGTGTGTCTGTGTGTGTGTGTTTGTGTGTGTGTGTGTGTGTGTGCAGTATGATCATCGCAGAGTGTCCATGCTGGCTAATCGTCTGGTCCACAAGATCATGTCTGAGCTTCCTGACGTCATCATGAACGGAGATGCAGAACAACGCTACCCTGGTACACAAACACACACACATACACACACACAGAAGTGAAACTCCTGCACAAACGAAATGCTTGAATATCCACCAACATGAACTTAACGTTTCTGTTTCTGTTGGAAGTCTGTGTAATACTGACAAGATCTCCTCTCCAGATGAGGCGGATTGATTAATCTGACGGCTTTTGTGATTTTCAGGCTGTGTCAACCTGTCCTTCGCCTACGTGGAGGGAGAGAGTCTGTTGATGGCGCTGAAGGATGTCGCTCTGTCGTCTGGGAGGTCAGACACACTCCTTTTTATAAATACAATAAAGAAAATTAAACAGGCCTGAAGCTTTACTTTGCGCAGGTGCTTCTGCCGACTCGAGCTGTTCAGTCAAACTATTAGAACTGTAAATGTGTAGATGTGACTCTGCCCTGCGGAGTTTTTGACCATTGTGTTTTTGCAGGTGTGTCCTCATTTTGTGTGTACAGGTGGTCTGATTCCTGCCGCCAGTTATTCCACATTTAGAGCTGCAACGATTAGTCGATCGATAGAAAAATAATCAGCAACTATTTTGATCATCAAGTAATCATTAAACACATTTTTCATGCAACAAAGGCAGAAAATGCTGTTTTCAGCCTCTAAATATGGCAATATCCTGTTTTTCCCCTACTTTAAATCATATTAAACTGAATATCTGGGTTTTGTACGGACAGAACAAGACGTATAGAGACGTAGAGACGTCCTCTTGGCCCTTGAGAAACTGGGATGGACATTTCTTTTCACAATTTTTTACATTTTAATCTGATTAGCCCTTTCCACTTTATTCAACTGACTACAAGTTAGCAAACATGTCAACAATGTCAACAATTTTAAATATAAAAAAAATTGGCTTTGCAAATTATTTCTGAAATGTTTGTTAGACCTCACCTCACACACAGGGTGTTTGGGTGAGAAACAACTTCTTGTTAAAAGATGAATAAATGTGTGTTTGTGTGCACACAGTGCATGTACGTCAGCGTCTCTGGAGCCGTCATACGTCCTCAGAGCGATCGGAACAGATGAAGACCTCGCTCACTCGTCCATCAGGTACGAACACGGACACTCACTGTGACCCGCGACGTAATCCTGATGCTAATCCTGATTACAATATGGATTATAATCAAATTTGACTTTACTTGTCATTTCACTTAAATAACGTTCCTTAGGGAGTATATTACCTAAAAATAAATATAATCCTGTGTGTGTGTGTGTGTGTGTGTTTATAGGTTTGGCATTGGCAGGTTCACCACAGAAGAAGAAGTTGACTACACAGCAGAGAAATGTATCCACCAGGTTAACAGGCTCAGAGAGATGAGGTGAGTTCAGCTGGACTGATTATTATATATAATATAATATAATATAATATTGATGTGTCTTATTTCAGTAGTTTTGTCATCATCATTTCTATCAGTCATAATAACTCACCATGGTAATATGAGACAATCAGACGATCACACAGGTGAGACCAACCTGTTTGTCTCCACCGTGGAGCTGCAGAGGGTCATGAGATTACCACACACACACCAAACCAGAGGAAGTGCACAGTGCTTGTGTGCAGAGGTTTTCTGTGCAGTTAGGGATTATTACTGGTGTTCCAGGTGCACTGACTTTCAGTTCGACTTTCAGATAAAGTGGTTTAGATAATCTGAATAAACAGATTGTTTCTGGTCGGTCTGACTGCTCGTGTTTCTTGATTCGTCTTTTTAGTGAATTCACTCTGTTCCCAGATCTCAGATATTAACCTTGTGGGTAAAATGTTATTATTACTGATAGAAATGATGGACAAAACTATGAAAGTCAAAATGTAATAAACCGGAAATATACTCTGAATATTACTCCACACGTACATTTCTCTCTTGTCTCCCTGCATGTCCCTTTTGTGTGTCAATGAAATCATTTTTCTCATGTTTTCTAAACGGTAATATGGTTATGGGTAACGCCCAACGACCTGTCTGTCTCCCTGTCTCACTCTCTCTCTGTCTGTCTGTCAGTCCTCTGTGGGAGATGGTTCAAGAAGGCATCGATCTGAAGAGCATCAAGTGGACGCAGCACTAGACTCCTCCCACTTCAATGTTTACCTCCTGGCTGATGGCGATTGATTCCCAGGGGACTCTGGGAATACACTAGCTTTTCCTTCCTGTACACAAACACGCACAAACTTCCTGTCTGACTTGAAGTCTGTTTGTAACTATAGCTCTGTGGCTCCGTAGAAGCTCCTCTCGTTGCTGTCTGGAAACGTTATTTTCGGAGAGTTGACCAACACGTGGCGACCTCAGCTTGTTGTATGTCGTTCTGTGACACCTGAGTCCTGCATCACAAAGTCAGTTCATCTTACTCTGGCTCTCTTTGGTTCTCTGGCTTCACTTTCAGTTATCTCTGGTTTACTAATCCAGCTCTGAGCATTTTTTAATAAAAGAGGAGTTCCTAATTAAAGCCAGTCACATGTAATATAAGAACCACAAAGTACTTGATATGATATGAAATAAAACTGTGAAACCTCTGGGGAAATTATATTACTGAGGCACGCAAGTAAAACTTTATTCATAAAGGACATTTCATACACGGTGGAAACGCAACGTGTGAGCTACCATGAACATAAACATAAATAAAACATACATAAGGAAACACAATTAAAAGAGACGCATTGATAATACTTGCGAGTTAAGACCATTAAGAAGTAGGAATACAAATTAAAATAATTAAGATCAGCAACCAAACAGTAAGAATGAATAAGACATATTAATTAAAATCATCAGAAAAGTAAGAATAAAATAATGATTAAAACCGGCAAACCGGACTAATAAAGCAGCAAAGTAATTTAAAGTGAGGTGAAATATATGAAACATAATCACACAACTGAAGCTGTTTAATGCTGATTAATATTCAAATATTGAAAGTAAGGCTGTAACTCATTGTGGGACTCTGCTTACTTGTCACTTTATTGGTATATCAGTACTTTTGTCCTTGTCAGGATCACATTGAAATGAATTCTCCATTTTTCCAGGGATCTGATTGGTCGGTATTGGACTGTTGATGTGTTTTGATCCGATCTTCTGAAGTGAGCTTGCTTTAAAGCCGGTCAGCCGGTCAGCCCGCAGCGTAGGTTACAGTAGTGATGTAACCCGGTTAAAAGTGAGCCAGTTTTTGTGATGCCAGAAAACGTGAGTTCAACACAAAGATATCCGGCTAATCTCCCTTTGTGATACAGGCTCTTGTTAGCGTGTTGAGCAGAAACAAAACAGGAACAGTTGGCAATGTTACTTGAGCGAGGCTGGGTCGCCAACTGAAGACAACAGACTGACATTTACTGATTCACTGATAATTCTTTGAGTCAAAACCTTCACGTGATGTGATACACTGTCCTCTGTCCTCTCTGTCCTCTCTGTCTCAGAACTCAATCTTGCCATTTTTTGTTCCCCTCTCACATCAGTGTTTTAGTATTCAAGAAACGGCAGCATTGTGTCAGTTTATCCACAGTGTTCATAGTTTTCGCAGCTGCAGTTTGATTATTTTGTTTGAGTCTGGAACACTCTACAAGACTGTAGGCATTTTCAAGATGACACATACTGACTGACCGACGTGTGTCTGAGGTTGTAATGGTAATCTGAAGGTCAAAAATCTGAACAATTCAGTTGATAACTTCGCTTCTTCACTCTGAGAGGATTTAAAGTCTTGTATTGTGTTCCTGGATGTTCCTGACACATTTATTCAACTCTATCTACCGTTGTCTGCTGTTACTCTCATCATATATATTATTATCCAATAAAGTGCTGCTTCATGGTTATACAATTGTTTTGTCTTTTTAAAATTCTTAGATTTTATGTTTATTTTTATCTGGATAATAACATTTCATGGACAAATGCATTTGTAGCCTGATCAAGTTTGCAATGGCTGTCCATAGTTGGGCCTGTAAACAAATGTACATTACTCAAAAAACATAATATTGTACTCCGTTACCGCAGGGGGGCTACCAAATTATTGTTTGATAATGTTCAGAACTGGTTTTTCAAAAATGCTAATTTGTCTGAAAATACACATTACAGTAGCATGAATCCTACATATTATAAATCAGCATATTTGTTAAAATACTTGATGCACTTCATGCTTTTGTAGGCCCAGTTTAATATGCAACTCAATTTTATACATATGTATAAAATCTCTCTTTCAGAAAAAGGTCCTTCGGCCTGATATACACAATACAAAACTGATACAATGGAAAAACATTTTATTTAAATTACCAAAAAAAATATATATATATATATTAATAAGCACATTCTTTGTTATTAATACATAAGTTATATAAGTGTTAAAGTATTGTCCAATAAATATTTTTATTAATAATAAAAATAATAATTTTTATATATACAATTTATTTTATATTCTATATAATATACAACTAAGTACGTTTATATATTATATTGAAAAAAAAACATGTTATATCGTCTCCACCACATAATGAGAGAAATATTATTTGTTTTCGATATTAGGATAAATGTACAAATAAGGGAATTTATCGGGTAATATATGACCCTCCATCAGGTGTCATGAGCCCTCTTCGGCCTGTAGGGGGCGATGTCGCTCAGACGTCACCGCTTCCCACAGTCTCGCGTCATCACGTTTGGTATCGCGGTGTTTGCGCCGACATTTCGTGCAGCAGCAGCAGCCTACGGAGCAGAGAGGAGAAGAGAAGAGCTCTGTTCACGAGTTAAACCTCAGTGTGTTTGTTGACAAATTTCTCGGTAAGAATCCAGCAGCGGCAGTCCGCTCAGCACTCACACCGGGAGCCGAGCGCGAGAGGAGCCGCTAAAAGCTGCTCGCTGCTCCGCTCCAACACACACACACACACACACAAAGCAGGGTTCACTACCAGCTAGGTGGCTAACGATGCGTTAGCTTAGCTAAGCTAGCTTCAGTCAGTATTTCTGCGGGGAATTAGCTAGTTAGGTGTGATTGTTAGGATCTCGCTGTAGAGGTGTCTTGATGGATGTTTATAATAATGTGTTTTATGTTCAGGCAGGGTTGTTTAAAATAGGAGGTGTGTGTTTGATCTCTCAACAGTTATGTGTCTGTAGCTCAGATTTGTGCCGTGTTTCACTGCAGACCGCAGGCCACACCCTACGGGTCGTCACGTCACTCGTCCACCACCATAGAGACGAGGTCCCGCCCCTTCCGGTGTCGCCCCGTATTTCGGGAAAAAAAATATGTACGGTTGTCAACTGCGAGATATAAATATTTTTTATCTTGTTTTAATTGTGCAATATATAAATTAAACATTCTAATAATATAAACAGCTGTTAGATTGGCTTACTTGCTAGCTCGGTAGATGAGGTATACATCATGCTGAAATATAATAAAAATAAATATATTCAGCCAGGAAGCAAAAGAACAAACACGAAAAAGTTTATGTCACTTACACGACTCTTGAGTGTGTAGTCTCTCTAATTACGTCTTATAGACTACTTCAACAGTATTACGACAAACTGACTTTCTTGGTTTCCCAACATTATCTTTTGAAATGACAAACATCTAGAATCATGGCACAATTCAAACATGATGAAAAAATGATTTGTCTCTCGCTGTTGACTACTGTACATGTTCTTTCCGAAATGAGATCCCACGATAGTCTCCTGGAAGGGCGGGACTCCGTGTCCCTATGTGAACTGTTGATACAAACAGGTCCAAGATGAGTGACAGTTGTCGGATTGTGTTGCTGTGCGCTACACTACCAACTAACAGACTTAAGCCCTTTTACAGACATTGGCTGTGTTTGAAAGTGCATACTAACATATTGCATCCTACGTACTCAGTCAGCATGTACTGCCAACTAAATGGGTGGTAGTAGTCCAGTGGTTGTCATTTAGCAGACGCTCTTATCCAGAGCGACTGCTAAATGACCTGTAATGTAATGTAATGTACCAATTTAGTACGCTTTTCCCAGCAGACTGTTCACACTCGATAAACTCAAGCAATACATCTTCTCTGCATCACATGACTATCGATTATGCCGTTACTGGTCCGAGCTGCGTTGAATGATAATTGTTAATCTCAAATACAAAATCAAAATGACCTCTTCCACTCAATTACATTTTTTCAGGTATTATTTTAAGGTAAATTAAAGGGTTTTGTTGCATATTCGGACTAAGAATTCTGAATGAAGGATGTTTTGAGACTGATGGTTTGATGATTGCTCTGCTTTAGAGTTATTTTTAACTTCATTGAAAATCTCTTATAACAATTTATAATTGGCTCATTCACAGTATTTTCTGGTTTATAAAACAAATGTATTTCTTTTTACAATAATTGATTTTATAAATTGGTAAGAGAAATATTACAGGTTACATCTTCAGATTGCAGGATGACTTTTACGTAAAAGCAACAGGGGTTTATTCAAACATGAGACTGAAATATGACATTGCAACTTAAACTAAAGTAAGTGAATGATATGGGGAATTTGTGTGGAAAAGGAGAATGATTGCCATTGTCCTGTACTTCAGTTGTTTCTGTTTTTGTCCTGTGCAGGTCAGTGGAGTTCTATACAAGCAAAATCAGAGATTTTATCAGTCACTTCTGAAATAGATGGATGGATATGGTCTGGAACACACAGCTATAGTAAAAGGTTTAATAAGGTGCAGCAAAAGGCCATGTGCTCCAGACTTCATCACAACAGATCCCTTCTGTGTCCTTCAGGTTGAGATTTGAGCTCAAAGTTGGCTGATGTGTGGAGATTCCCTCATCCTTGTTTTCTAAAATAGATTCAATCTTTTGTGTTGAGTGATTTAATCTATAGATGTCGTTCTACTCTTTGCTGTGTTTTGAGGTTGGCGACAACATGTGGACAGTGATGTATTCCAGCTTTAATCTGAGGAATCAAGGCAGTGTTTTTCTTTTTAATCCTGAATTTGCTGTGTTGTGATTATTAAATGTCTTTCTGGTTTTCTGGCTGTTTTGAAGGAGGTTATTTTCTGTCTCCTATGAGCTCCCTTGTGTTTCTTGGTTTATGTGAGGTCAAATTGCAGCTTCAGTTGAACCTTTTCACCTCTCTCTGGATACTCTGGTTGTTTCTGACATTACTAGTTGTTGCCGTTTCCTCTACTGCTGTGTTTTAATTTTCTTGCTGCTACTGATGTTTCACACAGACTGTTAGCAGATTGACACCCGGAAGTTGACCTATGAGTGAATGTCCAGGTTGAAAATCCATAAAAAGTAAATCTTGAAGAAGTATTAGGGAAACTGACAATCATATGTCAGTGTTGATGTGAATTGTCTGTGCTGGGGTTGATCAATGAAATCATTGATGATGACGATGATTGTGGTGATCATCGTGTTGAAAGCTCTGGTAGAATGCAGGTAGCAGCCTACCACCCAGACCAGGATTTTTATTTTAAAAAATAATAATTTTGCAATTTTTTTTAACTAGCAACTGACATGTCAGTTTTGTGAGATATCCATCCAGTTAGTCCTGGATCAGGATTAGTTAGAGAACAGGATCTTAGGATCCAGACGATTGTGGAAGCAGCGAGCATTGCTCCACCTGCTGTTGCTCAGTTGGACAATATGTTTTTTGTCGTGTTGCTGTGCATCTAATCTGTTTGCTTTCTCTTCTGACCAGCTGCTGTCTTTGGTGCTGTGCTGTCAATCAGTTGCTGATGTTGCTCTTCTTTACATAATGCTAATGTCGCTCTGGTTGATATAATGCTAATGTTGCTCTGGTTGACATGATGCTAATGTTGCTCTGGTTTACGTGTACCTGACATTGCTTTTGTTAAAATGTTGGTGACATTGCTCTTATTGCTCTGGTTGATAAGTTACTGCTGTTGCTCCTTTTGATATGATGTTTTGTTAATGATGTATTTCAGATTTACTGGTTGGCATGTTGCTTGTGTTTTGATTTTCTACAACCAGTTGCCGAAGTACTGCCTGCTGATTTGGTGCTGTCTGAGGATTCAGGAAGCAGAAAGTTCAGTCCTGCTCACCTGTGTTGTTCCTGGTTGCCTGGGTTGTTACCTGGGTGTTTGCAGGGTGTTGCTGGCTGGTTGTAGCTCAGCATGTCCAAACTTTGGTTGACTACTTGTTGACAGTTTGAGTCTAGTTTAATATTTGGTGTACACTGCCAGATTTAGTCATGATGGGTTTTGGTTTTGAACAGGTGTGTCTCAGGTAGGAAAGCTTCTGTCGTGATTCTGAGACTGGTTTTAAAAGTATTTTGTGGCTGTTGAAATTCTTGAGTTAAGTAGGTTTCGTGTTGAGTAGTAAGGCTGAAATCATCCACCACACAATGGTTTAATATTCAACTCTTTGACTTCTTCACTTATTAAGAACAACCTGCCAACCAAAAACGTACTTACGTCCAACTGTTCTGAGAAAAGTTGAAATCCATCAAGATGTTTTGAACAGGAATGTTTTGGTTTTTCTGACCTTCTCATCAGTGTCTGTTTAACAGTGAAACTACACACAGCTTAGTTGCACTGGTTAGTGGCAAGTTGCATGAGAATTATGAGGGTTTACTGTTGCTCAAAATGTTTCAGTACAAGCAAAGTCTTTGTACTGCATTGGTAGACAACAGAAAGGGTAACTTTAAAGAGCCGAATTGCACACAACTTCTCAGTCATATACGAGGTCTGATACAATGTTAATGCTTAAGAATGTTTAGTGGGTTTCACAAAAGGTCTGAAGTCTGACTGTAGCATAATTTTCAAAGATCTGAAACAAGTTTACTAAACTTATTAAAAGCTGCTGATGGATGGAGACTGTTTCAGTTTAGCTTTTTTGCTAGTTTTCTGCAAAATTTCTACCCCCATCCCCCAAACCCCTTCCAAATACCACTGGTTTCCAAATGTCAGGACCCAAAAATGGGTACACATAAAGTTTAAAAATTATCTCTGGGTTATTCGGAAGAAACTGAAACTTAAGCAGTTTTGGCTAAGCCTTTAATTGGTCTACGAAGTCGTATCTAAGTTTCCTGAGGAAACATCTGGAAACCACTGGTCTCCCTCTTTCTGCTCTTCATCTGACGGTAGTGTTGCTTTCTCCCCAGGTTGTAGGGCTGTTGTTTAGCAGTCAGTATGGCGGTAGTCATCAGGCTGCAGGGTCTGCCCATAGTGGCCGGCACCATGGACATCAGACACTTCTTCTCTGGCCTAACCATCCCTGACGGGGGAGTGCACATCGTTGGGGGTGAGCATGGTGAAGCATTCATTGTCTTCGCTACTGACGAAGACGCTCGGCTGGGGATGATGCGTACAGGTGGGGCCATTAAGGGCTCCAAAGTGTCGCTGTTGCTTAGCAGCAAGACAGAGATGCAGAACATGATTGAACTCAGCCGCCGCAGATTTGAGGCTGGGGCGGGCGCTGGGGAGACAACTGCACCTACAGCAGGACATGCCAACCGACAAGCAGGCACTGCACCCATACCCACAGTGCAACCAGGGGCAGGGGGGAGAAGCAGTAGCCATGGAAACCAAGGTTTCGGTAACAACCCAGCCTCAGTGACGGCAGGAAGCTCATCTCATGAGCCACCGAGCAACAAGGCAGTGGTCAGTGTAGTGCCCAGCTTTCCCAACAGCTACAGCTCCGCCCCTACAATAACCACAGCTCTGGCATCGCTCAATGCATGCCCCCCACCCATGCCTCCACTGCCCAGCATGCCTTCCATGCCCCCCATGCCCACGCTGCCCTCCATTCCAGTTCCTCCTCCAGTGTCCTCCCTTCCCCCTATACCTACTGTCTCCCCCATGTCCCAAGGACCTCCAGTGCCTCCTATGTCCCACCTCTCCCACATGTCCTCCTTGCCTCCCTTCAACCCCTCCCTACCTCCCCCAGGAGGCCTGGGCTCCGGCCTCCCTCTTGGTACCCCTAACCCCATGCTGTTCAACCCTCTCTCACCTCTGGCCTCTCTGGGCCTCCAAGCCCACATGAAGGCTGCTGCTGCCGCAGCAGTGGGAGCTGGAGTAGCCCATCCCGATGAGTTGTTTATCCTCCTGCAGAATCTCCCGTTCTCCTGCTCAGAATTGGAGGTCAGGGAGTTTTTCCGGGGTCTGGGGGTGGATGGGGTTCGCCTGCTGAGGGATGGGCAGGGTCGGCCAAGTGGCAGGGCTATGGTCAAGTTCTTCTCGCCCCAGGACAGCTTTGAAGCTGTAAAGCGAGGAGGTGGCATGATGGGCCAAAGGTTCATTGAGATTACCCCGGGCGCTGAGCGACAATGGGCCAGCCTCAATGACGGCATGATAGGCCATGCTCCTCACAATAGCAGCAAATCAATTAATAGCAATGAGTCACAGGACCAACATCACCGCCGTGGTAATGTTGGGGCAGGAGGCAGGGATCAACGAGGAAGATCACGATCCCCCCACCGGCAAGAGTTCTGTGTCTACCTGAAGGGCCTTCCCTATGAGGCCGACAAGAAACAGATAAAGGAGTTCTTTAACAATTTGGCCATCATGGAGGACAGCGTCTACATCGCCTACGGGCCCAACGGGAGAGCCACAGGAGAGGGCTTCCTTGAGTTTAAAACAGAACAGGACTACAAGACTGCTCTGGGTGCTCACATGCAGTACATGGGCACCCGCTTCATCCAGGTCCACCCAATCAGCCGTAAGGGAATGCTTGAAAAGATAGACAGTATTCGCAAACGTGAAGCATCACAGGGTGATGGCAAGAACCAGGATGGCTTGAAAGTTCCCAGGAACTGTGCCCACATCACCAACATCCCTTACAACGTCTCTAAGAAGGATGTCCGTGCCTTCCTGGAGGGTGTGGGGCTTTACGAAGATACTCTGAAGGTTCTGACAGATAGCCATGGCAACGGTTTAGGGCAAGCCATCTTCCAGCTCCGCACAGAGGAAGACGCCCGCAAAGCTGAAAGACTGCACCGCCAAAAACTCAACGGCCGCGATGCCTTTGTCCACCTGGTGACGTTTGAGCAGATGAAGGAAATTGAGAGGAATCCTCCCCCCCAGAATAAGAGGGGACAACGAAACCAGAACCAGCAGAACCAAAATCAGAACCAGCACCAGCAAGCCCAGCCTTCTCCGCAGCAACCCCAGATCAACCCATTTGCGGGGATTAGTGGGGAGGAGTTTAACTTTCTCAGAAACACTATGGGGAACCTAAACAGTGCCCCCTTTGTGACTCCATTCTCAGCCCCAGGGAATGGGCTGGCAGGCCCTCCTCCTCTCCCTCCTCTGGCAGCAGGGCTGGGCGATGTGAATCTGGGCGTGGCTCCTCCTCTAATTGCTGGTCTACCGGGTGCTCCGATCATGGAGCCACCGGGCTTTCGACCAGGAGCTGCAGGAGGAGCTCCGTTCAGCCAGGATGGGCTAAGAGGGTTGGTGCCCTTTGACAATGTCAACAGAAAAGGAGGTGGAGGAGGTCAAACCAGAGGGGGAGGGGCTAACAACAATCAAGGACGTCCAGGGGGTGGGGCTACAGGTGGTCCACAGGTGTTCACTCCAGGAGCTGACGGTCTACGTAACCAGCCGGCTCCTGGAGGGTCTAACAATCCCAACAGTCAACGCGGTGCTCCTGGCCCGACAATTGTAAAGCTTCAGAATATGCCATTCACTGTAACCGTGGATGAGATCATGGACTTTTTCTATGGCTACCAGGTGCTCCAAGGCTCAGTCTGCCTGCAGTTCAGTGAGAAAGGCCTGCCAACTGGCGAGGCCATGGTGGCCTTCCAGAACCATGAGGAGGCCACTGCCGCTGTAATGGACCTCAATGACCGACCTATTGGAGCACGCAAAGTCAAGATAAGCCTGGGTTAAAGCCCCGCCCAAAACAGACTGACTGTATAATTTAAACATGTTACACCTACCTGGATCAACCATCCAAGTGAACATAAGCCAACATAAACCATACCGGATTCTGTACTCGCACTCAACAACAGCCCAGTTTTGACCTTGCTCTACCGCTGACTGTCAGTCATTTCCAGAGCCCCTCTTCCTTTGTGTAGATACTGGCAGGTAAGCCCCGCCCCCTGACTCTGATCCAGACTTTGCTCTTTTCTGCAGCTCCTCCACTGACTTTGGTAGCACAAACTGATTATGATAATAATGATTATGTTGATGTTGGCAATATTTTTTGGCCGCTCTCTTTTCAAATGTTTCAAACGTTTCCAATGCAGTTTTTTGTCACGTCATGTCCAGAGTTGACACACTGAACACACTCACCTGTTTTTGTTGTTATGGTAACATCATGATTATAATGAGGTTGACAAACATTGTTGCCGTATGCGCTTAACTATGCCGTGCTGCTGTGGTTTAAAATGTACATGCTCTGTTGCTATGGTAATATCTTAACATGCTCTGTTGCCATTGAAAAATGATGACGGAAAGCCACAGTATGTTGCTATGATAAAAAAAAAAAACGTTTATGCTCTGTTGCTGTGGTAAATGTTGTTGCCATGGTAAAAACCTTTACATGCTCTGTTGCTATGGTAAAACATGCTGTAGATGAAAAGCCTTTCTACCACGGTGAAGTGTTGGTTCTCTGTTTTCTCATTCTCTGTTGCTTTGTTAAAATTATGATAAAAAGCTATGTTGCCATGATGAAATGTTTATGCTCCGTTGCTATGGTAAAAAAAAAGTTCTGTTGCTACGGTAAAATGTTGAAACAATTCTGAGCTGTGACACTGCTCTGTTGCTATGTGGAGGATGTGAGATGGATAGATTGCCGACTCATGTTTTATTTTGTAAATAATGACTTTTGGCCGCTGAATCTTTTTCCTCCGTCACATTTTTCTGATGTTGCTGTGTTTGAACAATGCCCCCTCCCTTTCTGCAGCACATGCTCAATAGGTGTTTGGACTGCGCTGAGATGAAGTCTGTAGCGTTTTTTAGTTTGGTAGCTTTTTGTTGCATCTATGTTTGATAATGTTTTGGATGTTTCCACCTTAAAGCTTATTTTTGTTTCTATTGTCAGTGTGAACAAACTTGTATGATCGTATAACCATACATATGTGGAGTCTCCTTTGCTTTGGCTAATAAAAGGACGTCCCTGATGCTCACCTGCGATCAGCTTTCTCTGACTGCTCTTCACCGTCTGATGATGAATAATAAGATCTGAATAATGGTTTCAATTGAGTTAATGACTTATTTCTCTTATGATGTAAAACTTGAATGGAAGTCTGGGTTGGTTTTGTTTGGAATACAGATGACCTTCTCGTCGACATCTTCAATATAAGGTACTTAAAATTACTCAATATTCGGCATGCATGCTACAGCAGAGAGATGCTGGGTTGCTAATAAGTTTTTTAGATTGCTTGTGTTAACTGTAGAAGTTTGTTTGTTTGAACTTCTTTTGTATTTCCTCGCAAAACTTAAATCTAAAATCTTCCCCAAGATGGTTCTGCACCCACTCGTGTCGTGGTTACATCGCAGCTAATGTTAAAGCTTGGGCTCACTCCAAAAAAAAAAGAAAGTGAAAATGTATTGTGAATTAACGCAAAATTACTGCAAATTAACATAAAACTCGTTTACTGTGACCTTTGGGAGCTCCGCTAGTGATCACATTTTCTCAATAAAGTGCCCACATCGACGATTAAGACTCATATTAAAGTTTTTACCATCCATTCCAGCGCCGTCTGTCTCATGCTAGGCTACCTAACTTGGGCTGTAGTCTGCTCCGCAGCTACTGTTGCTGCTGTAAAATGATGGATATATTGTTTTAAGTGCCGGAAGTAGCCGGCTCGGCCAGCGGAAGTCTCTGGTGCACATGTGCGTTGATTTTCTGCAAGTAGCCAAGGCAATGAAATGGCCGCTCGCCTTAAGCGTTTCAGAGCAGAGAATACTGCTTATTTTTACACCATTTTGAAACCTAATTTTATATACTTGGCAATTTTTTTGAGTCATTCAAATTTGGCAGGGTAGTTAATGACACTTTTCTTTGGTGTGACAAACTCAAAACACATTTATTTTGGCTTTACTAGGTCTTTTGAAAATAAGTTTTTAATCAGTTATCTTGAGTTAAGGATTTAATGATCAGGTTTATGTAAACATAGTTTAATCTCAGAATATCGGTTATATGTCCTCTTGTTTTATCCAAGTGGGAAGCATCATGGAGTCTTTCCTCTTCCTTGACCACTGAAAAAAGAACAGAACAAAGTAAAAATCTCAAGAGAAATGGAACAGTTAACAGCTAAATATATTCTAAAATAATAAAAAATATTTTAAGTTTGAATCTATGCATAACAGTCTTAAAAATAAGAATCACAAAAAGTCTAATTAAAGGCGCCTTGTGTTGCCTTGAATTCTTGAAGAAAACGTAGTTTTTCTCTCGTGCCTACACACTGAACGAAGAATTCAAAAACGGAGAAAAGTCTTAGTGAATTAAAATGAATGAGGTCTGTATTTAACAGCAAAACTATATTCAAAAATATGAATTAAAAACTCACACAGCTTGTGCAGCATAATACAAGTCTCATGTATCCAGTCGTGTGCTCACTACTTCCCAAACATGCATTTTTGCTAAAAGCTTGCTATTTAAAACACTAAATGAAACTTGCATTATATATGTGATCTACTATATGTATGCACGAGTTGTGTGAGAGTTTGTAAGCGGATGCTTTGATGTAGTTTGGCTGCTGTTAAACACGGCCACCATGAAGTATTCCTATAAGATAAACCATAAGTTTTGATTGCAACATTAACGGCCTAAATCTTATTAGTGACCGTCGCCACTCTGCGCTTCTGTGATGTGCTTCATGCTGCAGATTTTAAATATTAAGCCACAGTTATTTCTGTTCAGTCCACACATACAGTCCCTTATATAAAGTTTATAGTACTGAACCTAACAAGCAGTTAAAGTTGAAGTTGTTTTGTCTGCTACTTTCACAAATTGGTTAACCTCCAAACAGGTACAACGATAACAAGTGTGTGTCTGTGTGATTGTGTGTGTGTGTGTGTGTGTGTGTGAGAAATGGATAAACAGGCTTTAATAAAGTGAACTCAAACCCTGTCTAGACAAATGGTTGTTAGTAAAGATGATTGTGTCTGTGCTGTGGACCTGGTGTGTGGAGAAATGCATTGGAATAAAAATAAAAATCCTGATGACAGACTTAGTTTCTGCAAAGGATGCGAGTCTGAACAGTGAGTCTGTGGGACAGATGCATTCACCTGCTGAGGTGCCCCCTAATAACCCCCCCCCAAAAAAAAAAAAAACAGAAGGCAGGACTTGGAGGTGAGTGACGGATACAAAGATGCTCGATTTTAAACCTGAAGAATGATACACTGATAAACTATCGACTATTAGATTCACCTTTCAATGACCATAGAGGATAAATCTTACAATATAGATGAAAGCATGTAGGTGCGAGGGGGTGGTTTCAATGCCTGATGCCGATATTTATAGAGCAAGGCAGCCGATGGCAGAGATGTAGTTCAGATAGTCTTTTTTTTTTTTGCATATGATAAAATACAATTTAAAAACAACAAATGAGACACAAAATTGCTAAATGAACATTTATTTAGCACTGTTGTCTGTGTTTGCTTAAGTAGATCTGCACTCTGTCAGCAAAGCACTTATTTAAAAAAAAAATAAAATAAATGTTTTAAATGTAAAAGACTCAACTGAGAACATAAACATTTCTGAACTTGCATTAATAAATAAACAATGTTAGTATAGTGGCCTTCCCTGGTGTTGGCTCAGTGAAATACTATAATAAATAAATAATCGTCCTAGTGAGCGCAGGTATTTGGCATTAATCAGATTGGAGGGTGGTGTTTAGATGGTTTAAGATGATCTGTAGATTGTAGCTGGTAGGTGGCATTAAGGACCAATATTTCTTGCATTTTTATTGGTTTGATTGTTTATTTCCCAGCAAATTCTAAGCTGTAATGGATCCATAAAACTGTTCTTCTCACCATAGCTTAAGCGCAGGACCTGGGATGTGCAGACTCCGTCCACACCTGTAGTTTGGATAATAAACTCAATTTCAAACTGCTGTGTCTCATTTGCAACTAAACTGTTGCTGTTTTAGTAATTTGATTATTTGACAATTAAAGTGATATAGTATTGTATAATTAATGTTATTGTATAATGAATATAGAATAAAATTGGAACAATTGAGTAACATCCAGTTTTCACTTGTACAGTATTTCCCCCTTAAGTCTGTCTGACAGTGTCACACATACAGTATGTTGTGTAAGCTTGTTCCAGCTCAGTGAAGCTGTATGAATATATCAGCAGTTTTTTTTCCAGGGAGGTTGGTCAATAGGGGGTGAAAGACGGCAGAGGCAAGTGTGTGTGTGCATGTGTGTGTGAGAGAGAGATTTGCAAGGTTTAACAAGACCTTATGGTTCTATACATGATTCCATTGTTTTCTTTCTCAGGACTGTATTTTTCTGTGTTTTGGTCTTTCCTGTTCTGTTTCTCATTAGTGATGTGACGCGCTGCTGCCCTTTCTGACTCCACTGTGGCTCTACTGCAAAGGAAAAATAAAATTAAACTGTATTGTTTTCTGTGAGGAGGTCGAATCCTGCTGTGTTGAGTTTGTTCTGTTGTTCCTCTGCTCTTACTCTTCTCCATTATACTTCTGAGACTTTTCTGTCTTCTCTCTGATCATCTCAGTGCAGCTCATTATCAGAACGAGCGCTTTTTGCTTCAGCAACAGTACTTCCGGCTTGACTCTCTGCCCTTCAACATAAAAGCACACACATTTAGGCTGTGTTTCAAATCTCAAACATTTTCTGGTAGTATGGGTATTGGAACGCACAGTAATTTTTTAACCGGTCTTGAAGTGAGTGTCAGAGTTCATTCTTGACCTTGGAAGAAGTAGTTTGACCCATAAAATGAAGACCTTGATGAGGAAGACCTTGAGATGTGATTGAAACCTCTGGAAAAGTGGAATAATCTGGTATTTATTCATGACACTAAATAAAAGCACAGCACTGAACTGATCCCGTCAAAATAAGTATTAAATTATTTTTGAACTGTAAAGGTTGCACTTAATAGGCTGACAATTATCCAGCCAGAGCAGTTTATACATTTAAATGCTATGATTTGATTACGTCAGGAATAACTTCTCAGTTCAATACAAATGTATCAAAATGCTCAATAGTTTGTTTGGCCAAAAGATTTAATTTTGTCATCTCGGACTGTAATTTGTATTATTGCACTTTTTATCTCTTAAACAATGCATATTTTTACAGTGGAAATGACAGAAACCTGCATTCTTTAGCCTTACACACTTTACTTTTAGACTGGAGAGACCAATCTCAGTTTTACAAGATTACAATGAAGGACTGCGGGGACCATGAACTTTAATATGGTCAATAAAAACAAAAGTAACCTCTCTGATCTCACTTTCTTTGGACCCTGTCTTTTCTTGATTTTGTGCTATGTTCTTTGTGTTATTGGCTTTATGGAAGCAGAGTTGGGCAGTTATTCACCTACTTTCAAGCAGCATTGACAAGGGACTACAATAATAAAGTTGTTGTTGAAACTACAAGTGTTGCTGGAGTTTTGGCCTTTTTCCTATTGGCTTTGTGGCAACTTGCAACTTAATTCAGAAGCTAATGAAATAAGGTGTAGCCATACTGTTATTTAAGGTTGGTAGATTGCAGAATTTTTTTTTCTCCACATTTTGTGTTTATTACCTGTTGAAAGGAGCAAACTACTTGCTACAAGCCGATTAATTACCACCTACCCTGCTTTTCTGGCACAGCTTCACCAACTTCTATGGTGCATTGACGAGGTGGAAACACCATTAAGTTGTTACTACAAGTGTTGCTGGAGTTCTGCAGCCGTACGGATATTCAAGGTTGTTAGACTGCAGTTTTTCTCTTTTTACTTCCTTTTATTTAATTAATTATTTTTTTTTTTTTACATGTTGTGTGGTAACAGTCGCAAGGAGTGACTAATTAATCTCATTAATTGCAGCCAATCCTGTTGAAATAAATCGATTTGAAAAGATTTGTTGTGGTGCCGCTTTTATTCTGAAAGAGTCGGGCCGGAACTCTCTTGTTGTTGCTTCTGAACTGAACTTCTGAATCCAGAGGGCGTGACTGACAATCGTCTTGTCCAATCAGGACGCGGATGTGTAGCTGCTTGTCCAATCAGAGCGTGGTATGTCTTTGTGCCGCTCCCTGTTAGCTAAAACTGCTGAACGGAGACGAACTGCTGATTTCTGCGTCAGTTACAGTTGAAATACCAACTTTAGCTGTGATTAATCTTTATAAAAAGTCTACCAGAAAGCCCAGGTAACTGTTACTGCTCTCCCAGGTGTGTTTACTCTCATTCAAAAGATCTCGTTTCCTGTTCCGGACTGTGTGAGTAGTTTTTCCTTCGCCCTGGTGTTTGTTCCTGTGGTCTGAAGAAGATAACATATAACTGCTCTGATAAGGTGATTTACAAAGTTTATATTGACATAATGCCGAGTGTGTGTGAAAGTGAGACAGAGAGAATTGGTGTGAGTTTACTTTGCTGTTTTTTTGGCTTGTTACTGGTTTTACAGCCTCAGTTTACCTCCATGCAGTCTCATGCGGGTGTTGCCTTCATGTGCTGGTGTTGCCTTCATGTGCTGGTGTTGCCTTCAAGTGCTGGTGTTGCCTTCAGTTGCTGCTCGCTCAGTTCATTGAATTTGAAAAGAAAACAGTTACAGGTTCATTTCAGTCACCTGAGAACTTATTTGTTCAGTAAATAGCCACGTGTACTTGTAGGATGTCAGCAGAAGTTTAGGTTAAGGTGTGTCATTAAAACCGCCTGCAGGTGACTTAATCGATGGGTGTGTTTGTGATCAGATGGATGTGTAAGAAGTATTCAAGGCATGCTCTTAAGTAAAAGTAGCAATAGCACACTATTAAAATACTCCTTTACAAGTAAAGGTCCTGCATTCAGAATTTTAATTTAAATACAAAAGTATTTAAGTAAGTAATAGTACTAAATGTACTTAAAGTATCAAAAGTAAAAGTACTCAACAGGCAGATTGGCCCCTGTAAGTGTTATAATATTATTATTATTATTATTATTATTATTATTATTATTAATGAATACATTTTTGTAGTTACTCGAAGTGTGCCTAATTTTATCTGCATCATATACTGTTTGGTAGATTAATCTGTAATAATGCATCATATTACAGTGCATCCGGAAAGTATTCACAGCGCTTCACTTTTTCCACATTTTGTTACGTTACAGCCTTATTCCAAATTGTATTAAATGAATCTCTTACCTCAAAATTCTACACACAATACCCCGTTATGACAATGTGAAAAAAGTTTTCTTGAGAGTTTTGCAAATTTATTAAAAATAAAAAACTAAGAAATCAGATTTACGTAAGTATTCACAGCCTTTGCCATGAAGCTCAAAATTGAGCTCAGGTGCATCCTGTTTCCACTGATCATCCTTGAGATGTTTCTACAGCTTAAATGGAGTCCACCTATGGTAAATTCAGTTGGTTGGACATGATTTAGAAAGGCACACACCTGTCTATATAAGGTCCCACAGTTGACTGCATGTCAGAGCGCAAACACCAAACATGAAGTCAAAGGAATTGTCTGTAGACCTCCGAGACAGGATTGTCTTGAGGCACAAATCTGGGGAAGGATACAGAAAAATGTCTGCTGCTTTGAAGGTCCCAATGAGCACAGTGGCCTCCATCATTCGTAAATGGAAGAAGTTTGGAACCACCAGGACTCTTCCTAGAGCTGGCCGGCCGTCTAAACTGAGCGATCGGGGGAGAAGGGCCTTGGTCAGGGAGGTGACCAAGAACCCGATGGTCACTCTGTCAGAGCTCCAGCGTTCCTCTGTGGAGAGAGGAGAACCTTCTAGAAGGACAACCATCTCTGCAGTAATCCACCAATCAGGCCTGTATGGTAGAGTGGCCAGACGAAAGCCACTCCTTAGTAAAAGGCACATGGCAGCCCGTCTGGAGTTTGCCAAAAGGCACCTGAAGGACTCAGACCATGAGAAACAAAATTCTCTGGTCTGATGAGACAAAGATTGAACTCTTTGGTGTGAATGCCAGGCGTCATGTTTGGAGGAAACCAGGCACCGCTCATCACCAGGCCAATACCATCCCTACAGTCAAGCATGGTGGTGGCAGCATCATGCTATGGGGATGTTTTTCAGCAGCAGGAACTGGCAGACGAGTCAGGATAGAGGGAAAGATGAATGCAGCAATGTACAGAGACATCCTGGATGAAAACCTGCTCCAGAGCGCTCTTGACCTCAGACTGGGGCGAAGGTTCATTTTTCAGCAGGACAACGACCCGAAGCACACTGCCAAGATCTCAAAGGAGTGGCTTCAGGACCACTCTGTGAATGTCCTGGAGTGGCCCAGCCAGAGCCCAGACTTGAATCCGATTGAACATCTCTGGAGAGATCTGAAAATGGCTGTGCACAGACATCTCCCATCCAACCTGATGGAGCTTGAGAAGTACTGCAAAGAAGAATGGGCAAAACTGCCTAAAGATAGGTGTGCCAAGCTTGTGGCATCATATTCAAAAAGACTTGAGGCTGTAATTGCTGCCAAAGGTGGATCTACAAAGTATTAAGCAAAGGCTGTGAATACTTACGTAAATGTGATTTCTTAGTTTTTTATTTTTAATACATTTGCAAAAATCTAAATAAATCTTTTTTCACATTGTCATATTTGGGTATTGTGTGTAAAATTTTGAGGAGAGAGATTAATTTAATACAATTTGGAATAAGGCTGAAACGTAACAAAATGTGGAAAAAGTGAAGCGCTGTGAATACTTTCCGGATGCACTGTATATAAACTGATCACATGTTTTGTTTTTAAAATCTTAATCTGAAAAAGTTACTATATCTGCTAAATAAATGAAATGCTGTAAAACTTGCAAATTTGCCTCTGAAATGTAGTGGAGTAGAAGTATAAAATTACTCCAAAAAAGTAGGCTAATAATACTCAAAAGCATCTCAAAATTGTACTTTTGTACTTTTATCCTGATTGCAGCTTCTCCAATGTGAGGATTTGCTGCTTTTCTCTGTTTTTATACAATCGTAAACTGAAAAGTGTTGTGTTTTGGGCTGTTGGTCAAACAAAACAAGACATTTTTGGACATTTATTTGGACTGTAGGAGGTTTGATGGACATTTTCAGGGTTTTCCCTCCCATGCCAACGCTAAGGCACTGCACCAAATCTGTTTTGGGCACGACCAAAACCGAATGAATGTTAGATCAATGTGAAGAGCATCAAAACTAACTGAATTAATTTGTTATCTAATCTAGCTTTTTGTAAACATATATGGTAGTAATAATAATGGTCCACAAAAATGTTGTGGGGGAAGACCCCAAACCTCCCACTAAATACATTTCCCTAAGGCTTCCACAAACTTAGGGAAAACCCAGATTTTTCTAGCTAATCAGTTATTGGAGAAAACGATTTTCAGATAAATAAAAAACGGAAACAGGCAGATATGAATCCTGGATCTGACAGAAATGAAACTCACATCTGGTGCTCTTGATGCAGAAGTAGGTGTCATACTTAACCTTAGAGGGACAGTTTAGAATTACAAAACCAACATGTATCAACTGGTTTAATTTAATGTGTATTTTATTTGCTCATTATAGGTTTTAAAGTCTTCATGTGCAAAGTAACTCTTACTTATGGCTGTTAAAAAATGTAGTGGAGTAAAAAGTAGAATATTTCAGTCTGAGATGTAGTGGAGGATAAAGCAGTACAAGTACCTCACATTTGTACTTTTAACACTGGTTTTCAGGTAGAGGAACTTCAGGTGGTTATGACCTTTGTTGTCTTTGTGTTTAATGAGAATATTGCAATAATAATCCAAAGTATTATATCATTATCAAAATGTCACAGTATAAGTATCTTCAATTACAGAAGTTGACTTCATCATATCGTGTACCTACAGTATATTGTAAAATAATCGTAGGACATTATGTTAAAGCTTAAAGCAGATGTTATTTTCATTTAGTAGTTAATTTAACATGCTATAGTGTTGCTAACATGTCAAATAAAATGCTTTAATAATATAATATATTATAGTTTCAGGTTCAGGTTTAAAATTCGTACAATACTTTCCCTCACTTCAGGCTGTCACATATTGTGGTGCTGATATATTGTGCTTGACCACATTCACTTTTGAGAGTTTATCCACAACAACATCCTGCGAGCCCCGCCCCAGTTTATAACTGCCGTCGAAGCAGATTCTCCGAGGTTTCAGCTGCGGTTCAGTCCGTTTGCTGGGTGTCTGTTGGGGGACTGGCCGCCTCTTTGCATGTGTAAAAGATCTCTTTCTATTTCGACACAGACAGCTTGTGACGCACCATAAAGTTTGGTGCATTGAAGGTCAAATCAAATCAAAAGATAAGTAATGAACCTGTCAGCAGAACTCTCCAGAGAAAATCCTACTTCCTACCTCTCTTACTGCTTATGACTTTACTATCTCTGTGGTGTAGCACATGTCTGTAGGTGTAGTTCCTGGTTATGTTTGTATTGGTGGTGTAGAGCTGGTGGTTTATTTACGTGGCATCTTCCCATTGCTCGCTTTGTGTGACGAGTCCAAAAGCCAAAGATGTTCAATTTACTGTCACATGACACACAGAGAGAAACGGAAAATCCACACAACTGAGAATCTGGAACAAGGACATTTTGTATTTTGATGATAATAATAATAATGTGATTTGTGCTTGAAAAGTGTCATTCGACGATGAATCAGTTCTTCTAGTTTTCTGTGTCATTGATCTGATGTGCCTCTGTCCCCCCTCAGATGGCGGACTGTGTCACTAAAGTGGAGCTGAGCGTCTCCTGCGCTGACCTGCTGAACAAAGATGTCGGATCAAAGTCCGATCCTCTGTGTGTGCTGCTGCAGAGCTCAGGAGGAGACAGCTGGACCGAGGTAACCTCACACTACAGGATACATGTGTCTTTTTTTAATTCATTTTTTATTTAGTAAATTAAACTCTGTCTCCCTGTCAGGTGGCTCGTACCGAGCGTGTGAAAAACTCGTGCAGTCCGTCCTTCAGCCAGCGTCTCTCACTGGATTACTACTTTGAGAAGGTGCAGAATCTGAAGCTGGGGATCTACGATATCGACAACACCAGCTCTGACCTCGGCGATGATGACTACCTGGGAGGCGTGGAGCTCACACTGGGACAGGTACATGCCACACTCTGTAGAAACGCACGTTTTTTAACATTGACTCTGGTTCAGTGGAAAGAGATGGGTAAATTCATCCCAGTGTGTCAGCTTTTCAACTTTCATAATATGCTCCTGTTGGTTGTACTGGTTTGGAGACAATGTTCCAGATGGAAAAATCAAAACGGCATTTAAATGCATTGAGCTGAATACATTTTGACTTGGAAATCCTAAATCTGACAAACTTAACTTTGATTCAGTCTCCACATCAACCTTTTTAGGTTTCCAGAAAATATGTTAAAACAAGAATTGACTGAAAACATGACCATAAAACTCCGCTATGAAACTAATGATTTGATGCATCATCAATTTTCTTCTCAATTAAATCGATTAATCCTTTTGTCTGTAAAATGTCATGTTCATTAAAAGCCCCGTATATCCAACCAAAACCCCAAAATATTGAGTTTACAATAATGATATTACATATTACATAAAGACGAAAAACAAACCTTTTTAGCAGAGATCCCTTAAAATTGTTTAATTACTGAGTTACTGTTGTCTCTCAGGTCACCACCGCCCCCTGCTGGACACACTGTGTAATCACAGCACGGCCTCTGAGTTATATGGACTCCATTTATTGAGTGATTTATCAAGAGTGCTTTTATTTTGCTGCTGTTAATACAGCACTGATACAATTAATAACATTTGTGTCTATTTCAGATAGTTTCCAGTAAAGCTGTGACCAGACCTCTGCAGCTGAAGAAAGGCAAACCTGCAGGCAAAGGAAGCATCACTGTATGTCCAGAGTGTGTGTTTGTGTGTGTATGCATGTGTGTGTTAATAGTATAACTCCAGATTATCATTATCATTACGAGCTAAATGTCCTATTACATTGTCTTCATTTATCATGTGTCTGTGATAATCAAAACAATGTTCCGATTATTGTGACTATCAATAAATTAAAGTGTGTGTGTGTGTGTGTGTGTGCATGTGTAGATCACAGCAGAGGAGATAAAGGACAAAAGAGCCATTCAGTTGGAGTTTGAGGCTAAAAACCTGGACAAGAAGGTAAAATCTTCTCCTCTTCCTCTTCTTCCCACGGTTCTTCATAGTTTTCCTTCTTATCTTGCTCTTTTTTTCTTCTTTCTCATCTTCCTCTTCTACTCCTCCACGTCTCCAGGGCTGTGTTGCACCAGCTGTGTGTGAAGGCCTTCCTTAGTTCTCAGTAATTCACTAAAACTAAAGACACACCGGACTGTATTGCTCCATGTAATGATGGCGGACAAATTCAAGAATGCGTTTCCTGTTTCACTCTAGTCTCCAGCCAACATGTAAAAACTCCAGACAGAAACACTCACGCGCTGTGTTTTAAAATGTAGAAATCATTATTCTAGTGGCTTCTATCACCATGTTCAGTGCCACAATGTAATGTTGCTCTCAGAGACTGCTTACTGCTTGTGAGCACTCAGATCAATAATCATTTATTTCTTAATTACAACTGACATAAGTGCAGGGCTGTGTCCTTGAATGGAAGACTAATATGACTTTACCTTTACTGTCCCTGTCTGAAGTCTTTGTCGTGCACATGCATACTTTTGAAACGCAGTTTAGAAACCGGGTTACCCATAAAAAATGGCAAACAAAATCTGCGTTCTATATGTTTCTATAATCCCCTGCCCCAATTACAGAAGCCAGGTTTAGGAACTCGGCTGTCTGGCTGTAAACTGGTTACTTAAGTACATGTAAACGCTCTGAATGAGAATCAGCGTGTGGGCTCTGCTCTCTGTTCAGGACACGTTTGGGAAGTCTGATCCGTTCCTGGAGTTTTTTAAACAAGGAGACGATGGAAAGTGGCAGCTGGTCCACAGAACAGAGGTACACACACACACACACACTTTCTAATCTGAGCGATTGTTGCTTATTTAGTCAAGAATATTTAATGTTGTAGAGAAATCGTTAAAATTTAAAACCATGCTGTCAGACAAAATGTCCTCAGATCTAATTGAACAGCACGCACACACACACACACACACACACAGGATGATGTAATTGTGATGAAGATGATGGTGAACATTATGATAATGATGAATGTGTGTGTGTGTAGGTGGTGAAGAACAATCTGAATCCCTCCTGGAAGAAGTTCACTGTTGCTCTCCAGACGTTCTGCTGCAGCGACCTCGACAGACCGCTGAAGGTACCAACGCTCAGAATCCACCTTCAGTCTTAACGGACATAAAATCTTCATCAGTTGACGTCTCCTCCTCCCTCTGCAGGTGGATTGCTCTGACTATGACAGCGATGGCACTCATGATCTGATTGGTTCTTTCACCATTAAAGTCTCTGAGCTGCAGAAAGCTGCGAATGGTTCACCGGTGAGCTCAGCGATGATAAAATATGTTGACGTCGTTCTCTTGGCGCGTCAGAGGTCGTTAAACTGTCTGTGTTCTCCAGGTGTCGTTTGACTGCATCCACCCCGATAAACAGAAGAAAAAGAAGAGCTACAAGAACTCTGGAGTCGTCTCCTTGAAGAGCTACAAGGTAGAGACTACATTACCCAGAGTTCCCTGCTTTGAGGGAAAGTTCACCCCAAAATCAAAAACCTGTATTTTTCCTTTTACCTGTAGTGCTGTATATTGATCTAGATTGTTTTGGTGTTCCGTTGTTTTCGAGAGAAGGCAGACATCTGTACACCGACACTCTGCAACTCAAAACAATCTAGATTGATAAATATCACTACAGGTAGGAGGAAACATTTGTATTTTTGATTTTGGGGTGAACTGTCCTGCATTAAAAGTTTTACTTCAGTAAAAGTACAAAAGAATTGGCATCAATATGTACTCAAAAGTTCCAAAATAAAAGTACTCACCATGCATAATGTTCCGTTTCATAACCATATGTATTTTATTACTGGATTATAATTATTGATGCGTTTATGTGTCCGTCACTTTAACGTTGCAGCTGGTAAAGGTGGAGCTACAATTTGTATTAATAATCTAAATCTGAGTTGTAACTAAAGCTGTCATATAAATGCAGTAGAATATTTTTTTTAAGTACATTTGCAGTAAAAAGTATTTCATGTAGTGAGGAAGAGATGTAAAGTTGCGTATAATGAAGCTACTTGAGTAAAGTAGAAGTACTGCAAAATTGTACTTAAGTACAGCACTTGAGTAAATGTACTTGCGTAGTTATATTCCACCACTGGTTTGAGATGCATTGTTGCTACATGTTGTGAATGAATCTGTCTACAAGATGCATAAGTAATATTTCCTCCTCGTGTACTTTAAGTATTAGTCTGTGGAAATCAACTTGTACAGGCTGTTTACAGTGGACATCCTTCAGCGATGCTTTGTCACGTAACGTGCATAACTACCAGTAAAATGGCAGAGCTCTCGTGATTTATGTATCTGATTTCATTGATTGTTTGCTGTATAATACACACGAGTGCTTCTTTAACACACACGACTGTGTGTGTTTGCAGATGTTGACTCAGTACACCTTCCTGGACTATGTGATGGGCGGCTGCCAGGTCAACTTCACCGTAAGTTCCACATCGATGAACACACACATTTTAAAGGCTTTTTTTTTTTTTTTTTTTTTTTTAAATCAACAAATCACATTCAAGTTCACATAATTGAAATAAATTGAAGGATTGCAAAATGTTGTGTTCTTGAGATAACAAGATGTTTGCTATCAGGATCCCAGTGAACTGACATGTGTACAGACGTTTCAGTTATTAATCATAACCTCCCAATTAAACTATTAAAAATACACTCTATAAACAGTTTGATTAAATTAACATGTAAATGATGTCTTGGATTTGTACTGATATTAAAGCTTGTATGAACGCTGTAGGTGGGGATCGACTTCACTGGCTCTAATGGTGACCCTCGCTCGCCCAACTCGCTCCACTACATGAGTCCAGACGGGCTGAACCAGTACCTGTCTGCTCTGTGGTCTGTGGGTCACGTGGTCCAGGACTACGACACGTGAGTACACACTCACACACAACCTACACCTGCAGAACTACACCGTCAGAAATATGTACAGAGACCCTGAACTTGGATGTGAAATTTCTTTTTATTTTTTATGAAAAAAGCTTGAATGTCAGAAAAAACACAACATTTTCTTCAAAAAAACTTGGATGTGGAAAAAAAAACTTACTTTTCCAAAAAAAAAAAAAGAAGCTTGGAAGTAAAAATTCTTAATGAATGAACTTAATTCTTATGAAAAAAGTGAAAAAAACTTTTAATTTTCATGAAAAAAGCTTGGATGTGCCACAGTCTCTAAATGCCACATCATGAACCAGTAACTCTGAATCCTCCTAGAGAGAAAAAAATAAAAGAGCAGTAACGTCTGTGACTGTAACCGTGGTTGTTTCCTGTTTCAGTGATAAACTCTTCCCAGCGTTCGGCTTTGGAGCCAAGCTGCCTCCAGACTACCAGGTCAGCTTTCTAATCAACCAATCACAGCACTCTAATCCACGGGCTCTATTGGTGCCTCAAGTGTGACGCTCAGTCATCATTTTTAGCCACGTCCAGTCTGCGGTGTAAAATCACTTTTACATTTTTTTTGGTTGAATTAAATGACTCTTTATAAAAATGTAAAGTTGAAATGACATCAGTTTTCTTCAGCTGTCAATCAGACTCGACTTGATTGTTTGACCTGTTGTGTTGTTGACCTTACAGGCTGCAAACCATGAGTTCGCCCTTAACTTCAACCCCACTAGCCCCTACTGCAAAGGTACACACACACACACACACACACACAGTAAAAGTCCTCTATTCAATATCTTAACTCAAAGTTAAGTAAAAGTAGTCAGTTGGCAAAAAAATGGCCCCTGAGACTGACATAATATTATATATGACATTATTAGATTGTTAGTACTGATTTATTCATGTGTAAGTAGCATTTTACTGTTGTTGCTAGTCCCCAGATGGAGCTAGTTTTTACTACTTGTATTTTTATTTGTATTAAGTAAGTCAGTATTTTAGCCAATAGGTGCCCAACCTAAGGGAAGCGCCCCCTCCAAAGGGTGTCAAAATACATCTGGGGGATTGTGAGTTGAGTTAATGGGCAGGAAAGAAGAAAGCAACAATTATTTTATTTATTTTTTTAACTTTTTTTTCTCTTTTTAGTGAAATGATTGCAGCAGAAAATTGATTCAGTTAAATGAAATGCCACAGCATGTGCAGTCTGTAAAGCCCACTGAGACAAATGTATAATTTGTGATATTGGGCTATATAAATAAACTTGATTTGATTTAAATTAATAGTTTAAGCAATTTAAGGTCGGACTATATCTATGATAGTTGTGTGGTACTAAAATTAGTTTTGGAGTCTTTGTTTCATACGATAGTTTTCAGCACAACCAAACAATTATAAAAAATAACTGGTTTCTATATTATCCTGGGAAACTGGAGCAGAGTTTGAGAATATCTAGAGAGAAATACCAGGATTCAAATTCCCAGTATTCCCAAAAGCTTGGATGTGAAAAAAACTTAATTTTCACGGAAAAAGCTTTAAGTAAAAAAAACAACTTAATTTTCATAAAAAAAAGCTTGGATGTCGAAATACTTAATTTTCATTGAAAAAAAACGTATTTTAAAAAAAAAAAAAAATGTTTTAAAAAAAAAAAAAAAACTTAATTTTCTTGAAAAAAGCTTAGATGTGAAAAAATTTTAAAAAATGTCCTTAAAGCTTCCATCGAGGTTGAGCTGCCCCTCTGTCTCAGGTATCGAGGGCATCGTTGAGGCCTACAGGATGGTTATGCCTCAGCTGAAACTCTCTGGACCCACAAACTTCTCTCCCATCATCAATCACGTCGGTTCCATCGCCTCCCAAGCGGCACAGAGCAACAACGCCTCTGTGAGGACACACACACACTCACGCACACAAAAAATGTACCAAAAACACACACTCACATAGTATGTCTGTATTTTTCTGCAGCAATACTTCGTCCTCCTCATCCTCACTGACGGGGAGATCACCGACTTCGATCAGACCCGGGACGCCATCGTTCGGGCGTCGCGGGTGCCGCTGTCCATCATCATCGTGGGGGTGGGGCCGGCTGACTTTAAGGCCATGGAGCTTCTGGATGGAGACGACGGCGTGCTGAGGTCGACCGTGGGAGAGGCCGTCGTCAGAGACATTGTCCAGTTTGTGCCGTACAGACAGTTCAAAGATGTAAGTGTGTGTGTGTGTGTGTGTGTGTCAGTGTGTGTAAGTGTAAATCTGGTCTGTAGTTGATTTATTTGACTTGGTTTTCTCACACATTTTTGACTATAATCTGAAAAAATGTCCGATTTTTTTGACTTCATAATCTCAGAAAATATTCAAGTTTTTTCCATTAATGAAAAGTTTGTTTTAGCTCTTTGTGACCAAAACTTCTGTGAACTCTGAAACCAGAGGAATTTACCTTTTGGCATTTGAGGAACAATTAAGACAACATTTGAAACACAATTTTCACGAATGACGAAATAACTCTCTCACATCTCTCTGTCTCTCTCTCTCTCTCTCTCTCTCTCTCTCTCTCTCTCT
>CALSBV010010288.1:957405-974845 GCA_943590825.1 Bovichtus diacanthus
AATACTTTGTTATGACATACTATTATTTGTTTTAAGACTTTTTTATGACATACTTTACTATGACTTTTTTTTTTTACAGGATGTACATGTATGCTGTAATATTTATTTATTAATTTATTCTAAATACTAGTTTGTTTATCTGTTTATTGACTTAATAATAAGGGTTGATGTCCTGGACTTTACCTGTTCTCAGTGGTGGAAGAAGAAGCCAGATCCTTTATTTACATTAATCAAGTTTATTTATATATAAATTTAAAGTAGCAGAACTACACTATAAAAAAGAAAGAAACCTCTGTTTGCAGGAAACGTTTTATTTCAGTTAGCATGTATAAGTATCACAAGCAAAATGAACTTAAGTATTCTATGCTCACGGTTTAGAAATCATTTTACACGTTAAGTTATTCTTTCTATCATGTGAACCCAGAGGGGCTCCGTGAGAATCACCGAGGAAACCACACAACAACACCACAGCCGCACCTTAGCAACCACCTTCAACAGCCTAGCAACCCCATGTGAAACACCACCGACGCCACGATGGTTTTCTGAACGGTGTTTGGTTAAATGTCAGATAAAGGTCTGAGGTTAACACGAGCTTCAGAGATTTTAACCTTTTGTTCTACGACAAAGGCAGGAGTCTATTATTAATATTTATTATTACAACTATTTGTAGGACAAATGTTCTGTGTTTTTTTTTTGTTTACGTCCATCAGCCTCGGGGTGCGACGTGCCGCCGTGTTGAGGCGCTGTACGACTGCCAGGCCGACCACCACGATGAGCTGAGCTTCTTTGAGGGACAGGTGCTGGTGGTCCTGGGACAGGAGGACTGTGATTGGTGGGTACGTATCATCACCCTGCACTCTGGTTGGTGCTCCCTCAGGTGTGGACTTTTACTGTGCTTTCTCCTCTGGCCTCGCTATAGACAACAACCTGTAACCATGGTAACTGCACACAACAAAGATGGCGACAGGTGAAGCATCAGAACGCTTTAAAAGGAAAAAGGAATATTGACATTTCTGACATAGAGTCGACCACCTGGGACTTATCTATACCGTGAAATTAACATTAAAAATATCTTAACGATTGTTAATAAGGGGTGGGCCTCACACATTAATCAAAATGATGCAGTGGGTGGAGTTACACTATATACACACTATTTATGTGTTCATGTATGTATGCACCAATACAACAACCTTTTATGTGAAAACCTTCTTGGCAGTAAATCAAATTCTGAATCTGATTCTAAAAAGACCACAACTGAAATTTCTAATTTGGTGCCATCGTTGTGTGGAGTCTATGTTCTGATATATATGTACGAATGTAAATCAACGTGTGTGTGTTTGTGTGTTTGTGTGTTTGTGTGTGCAGCATGGTTACATAGAGGATGAACCAGACCAGAGAGGTTTGTTTCCGTCCTCCTTCGTGCAGCTGCTCTCAGATTGACATGAACCTGGACCGAACCAGACCAGACTCTGGACCCGTACAGATCTAGACCACTTCTGGAGAACCAAACCAGATCAGTACTGAGCAGCAGAAGCACAACCCCAGTACTGGACTGATCTGGACCAGCTCCAGCATCCTGTAAGTTAATGTTGTCGTAGCAACCAGCGTTTCTTGCGCCTTCTGTTACCGTGGAGACGTTGCAGTTGACCTTTCAGAGAAGAATCTAGACGACACTAGATCTTTATGTAGCTCGGGTCAGGTGATAATGTCGCCATGGATACTGCCTCGCACAAACCGATCAGCCATGATTCAAGTCTGACGTTGGAGATACTTTTATTTATTTATTTATTTTCAATTAAAAAATAATATTTTTTTGTAAGCATAGATACTTCCCTTCAAAATAAAACAATCCACTGGACTTTTATTTTGAAGTTCAATTGAACAACTTTTTTCTGTTCTCATTTATTGTAATGTATTTATTGTTATTGATCCTGAGGAGATCGATCAGCACTTCTGTCCCATCTCAGGCTCCACCTCCTTGGAGGGGCGGGGCTTTATGAGGTCCATCAAGTGACCAGAGCACAAAGGATTGTGGGATATTAACGAGCCTGAAATGGGACTCAGCTGATGCTTCCAGCTGCCTTCGATGTCACAAGATGTCGCTAACCCTCAGTGAGTAAGTACTGCAGCGAGTTACTGCCACTTTTACAAGAACAGTTGCTCAGTTTCTCATGAAAACAAGATCTTTTTCACATTGTCAAGACATTCCTCATGCAATCATGACATATGTTCGTGTTATCACTACACACCAAATGATTCTGTTTAAACAAACTGTTACACAACGTGTCACTTTATCTTGTTATCTCACAATGTGTTTCTTGCTAAATGTATCTCGTTAAAGCAAGAAATGTTTGGTACGGACAAGTTTCATGATTGGGAAATATCTCATTGAGTATTGTAGTAATAACAAAAATGTTTCCTGTTGAAACAGAATAATTTGGTATGTAGTGATAACGAGAAAGAAAGATAATTTATAGCATCTTAAACTGGAAACTGAGCGGAATTTTTTTTTATTATGGTGGCAGTAATTCACCGCTACGAGGACTTTTATAGACATCAGGTTTTATCAGCAGAATTTTTCCCATCTGTGTTTGATTGTGTCAACATTTACCTCCAGAGTTTCTTGATAGAAGGAAAAACTCTTGCATTTTTTAAAATTTTTCTTTTATTTCATTCAAAGTGACAGTGGTGGGTTTATGTTGTTTTGAAATATCACAGTGCTTCTGTCTGTTTGCTAACTATGAATGAATTGATGATCAGCAGGTTGTTAAGTGAAACTGACATTTCCTTCTTCACAGTCACAGTTTAAACACCAAGAGCTGAATTAAAGCTATGACAACTGAACACACAGTACATCATACATCATGATTGGTTGCTTTGATTTAATCGCACCTTCCTGCATTCCTGATGAAAATCTCTACATTTCCAGACTGCAGGGAGTCTACTAAGCACAACTTTGGATTTATACTCACAACAAGCTGGATTTTTCTTTCAGTGTGAAGAAGAAAATCTTTTTACTATAACTTAGTCTGCACAAAACCTTTCATCCGGATGTTAAATCCAGCTTAGGTCACTGGAGGGCTGCAGCTCTGTCATTTAGTGGCTGAATTTTCCACATAAAGTGGCTAATTTCCCAGTTTACCAGCAGGACATTTTTCCCGGAGAAGCAAACAGTATTAAATCTCAGCAAAAAAAACTATAAAAATGAGCAGATGTTTCAGATTTAAAACAGCTCCAGATGACTCAGCAGTCGTGTTTTAAGAGACAAACCGGGTTAAACTCTAAACTGCAGCCGAGTTAACGACCGAGCAACAGCCTCCTAGATGATAATTCAGCATCTATGATTATTTATAGAGGCCTCAGCCTGCTTCAAACAAAGTGCTTGATGGTTCTTTTTGAAAAAAAAAAACAGTCCAACAGCTGCGTCCTACAAAGACACAGATTTCTTGGGTGGTGATTAAGGACACAGTGGGATGCAGCCAGGAGGAATATACGATCGCAGGCTTCTTACTTCACATATCCCGGCCCCTTAAGACGTTGTATCAACAAGTTTAGTCAGTCGGCTCTTTTACGGAGCAGTTTCAGTCTGAATCTGGACACAGAATATTAATGTGGTAATATTAACAGAATTCCCGTTCATACAGGAGTCAACCTGAAAGTCTCAGCTTGGTGACTCTTCAGTCAAAAAACTATTTTCAATCCAACTGGAAACCTCGAGTCAACATTTGTGGAATTAATGAAAAAATGCAGGAGGGATAAGAAAACTGAAGTTTGATGACCTGCTGCTAATCAGAAGAGTAAACAACTAAAAGCAGAGCACGAGGTTAGAGCGCTAAAATACACATTTTTAACATTTTTTACACATTGACAAGCAGCTGTAATACAAACAACATTGTTCATGCACTTCGTGTGTACATGAAGGACTTAGTGGGCAGATCAGGGCTAAATTATCACTGGTCAACACCGATTGACTATATTATCTTCCTTTTTTAAAAAACAAAACAACAATACCTTCATTACAAGTGCACAAATGAATCCTAAAACTATTTTTCTGTGAGGTTGTGGATGCATTTAGTCGATAAATCTGTTACTTTTTTCTTTGAAAAACCAGCAGCATTAGCTACATTTACCGGAAAACACGATAACTTTTGCAAAATTAGGAGCTACAGAGTGTGATATGTTTCTTTAAAAATGTCAGATTTAAACATCTGGGTTATTTTTGAAAACCAAATATATGACAAAGTACTCGTTGGCGATCTTTTTACATAATGAAAACGAGGTAAAAACCAATTAAAGCAACGTTTGAAAACAACTATGACAAAATGTTTTCGTCACCGCTTTACAAACTAAATGATCACGGAAGTGGACGAATAAACAAGTGAAATAATTACTGTTTTAATGCGTTCTTAAGGCTTAATTATATTTTCTTCATATGCGCGGCTGAGAGATGACAATGTCATCGTCTACCACGAGGGTAACGTGCTCACTATCCATGTGCGGGCCAAAATGTATGCTTTGATTTTACACCAAACACAGAATTCGCCATCATGCAAAACAAAAGCGCAGCTGAAAGAAACTTTCTAAGCAAGACGGACGATCAAACTCAGATTCAGACTCAAACGTTCTCAGTGTGAAAACGTCCTGAAACTCCTCACAATGTCAACGATGCCTCAAACGTTCAGACGACTGTGATTGACAATCAGCAACAGTTTTTGTACATTCACAGTACAGGTGTGACAGCGCTCTGCACGCCGTCTTCTCCCTTTAACAGAAAGTCCAGCGGACAGCTGCTGCCTGCTGGACTGGTCAGTCTCTCTTCATTCATATGGTTGGTTATTTTTGGTTGGACTCACATTGCACTACATCTTGCACTCATCCATGCACCGCACACACTGGTGGTGTTACTGATTGTTTAACTTTGTCCTTGTTAAGTTTTGTTTAATAAATCTTTAGTTAAAAGTCGTGCACGGTCTCGTCATCTTTGTCGCTCCCAGCAGCTGATCTGCGACTCAAGAGTTGCATCACGTCTGTACATGAGGTTCAACAGTCTGCAGCTTTACTCAGTCACGTCTTAATTTGTTGTTGTAGAGTTTAGCTTTACTACCTACTATTAAGTTTGTCAGCTACTGGAGCTAAAAAAAAAAACTAGTCCTTTTAAAAACATATTAAACTCCTGTTTTGGACAGTCAGTAAATTCAACTGAAAACGTACAGGCTGTTGAATCATCGTGGACTGGATGGAGAAGCTCAAACGCAGGCTGAGAACCTCACACAGGTTCCTCCCACTCAATGTCTTCAGCTCCATATGTGGTTGAGACAGGAAGTGTCATTGGCTTACATTCCCAAAATGTAAACTTTGTTGTCCCATTTCCAATTCAAGTCTGTCAGGACAGAAACATCCTCCAGATCAGGACGGTTTGCGTTAAGAGTCAGTTAGAATAAATGGATGGATTATAAATGATACAAAATATAAAAAGTCTTGAGAGATGATTGGATAGAGAAGCAACAACATGGCCTATTTGTGCCATTTCTTCTTCAGGGCAAAGTGCTTTAATACAAAAAAGAGGTGATTCCCTGTAAAATATCTATAAAATCCAATAAAAATATATAAAAAGTCTGTGGTTGTTTCCCGCTCAGAGCAAAACTTGCGTGGTCGTTCCTCGCAGTCCGTCTGTTTGAACAGTGGAGGGTCCCGAAGAACAGTCCGTGTGATCAAGTTGAGCTGGAACCCATTTAAACCAGCAGGAGTCTGCAGAGGGAGGAAATCTGAGCCTACAGGTTTAGCTCCTCCCACCCCCGAAAGGCTCCATCCACAGGTGATCCAGGTATGGAGAAATGCGGCTTCAAGTGGGCATGCCTGGATGTCTGACTTAAGGCAGACGTGATGTGCAAGAAGTTCAGGTACGATTCCTGTCCAAAGCCCCCCGAAACAAGTCAAACCTGGCAGCCGTATCCGGTCAAGAGTCGACTCGTATTTGAGGACAGCTGGTTATGCAGACTCTCCGCCGCAATCAACCAGACTCTGGCTCGGACTCTGGCCGGTTCTTGGTCTCAACAATTAAGTGGTGAATGATCTGCTGGTCAGTAAGCAGATTGGTCCGTCAGTCAGCAGGTCTGTCAGCCGTAGAGCTGCAGCAGTTAGTCAATCACAAAAAAATATTCGCCAACTATTTTGATAATTAAATCGGTAAAGTAAGTTTTCATGCAAAAATATGGTGATTTCTTTTCTTCTTTTTCTTACTTTTCACGGTTTTATATAATATTAAACTGAACATCTTTGGGTTTTGGACTGACACAACAACACAGTTCACCTTGGACCTTGAGAAGCTGACATTTTATAGGCCAAACAGTTAATCGAGAAAATAATCTGCAGATTAGTGTTGCAGCAGGTCAGTCCATCAGTCATCAGATCTGTGGGTCTGTCTTTAGGTCTGTAAACCGGTCAGCACGTCTTGAAGTCTATATGTATGTCAGTCCATCCGCCTGTAGACCAGTGGTTCTGTCACAGGTGCAGACTGATCTTGCCCTCTTTGGCAAGCTGGTGGATGATCTGTGTTTCAAAGTCTGCACTGTGGACACCGGTTTTTCTGAAGGCTCCAGCATAGCGATTCTCCTCCCAGTAATGATGCCAGTTGCCCTGCTGGTCGGCGCCGTAACCGAACACCGACACCTGAACACAGACAGGAAGTGATGCCATGACATACTGCAACATAATATACTGGGACACACTGCGTAAGTATACCATGCTGTACGCTCGCTAAACATGTCCTGCATTTGTACATTTGAAAGTAAAGTGTGATGATGATGATGATGATTTAAATTAGCTTTCTGTAAGTGGCTCTCAGGACTGTATGGAAAACTCTCCTTATCCGATTTGGTCATTCAAATGTCTCCCTGAATGCACCTTGTGATGTTTCCTCCACTGTTGTTGCTCTCTGCTGCATTTGTGAAAGTAAAGTAAGACATAAATGTATAAAAAAAAATAAAAATCATAAAAAGTTCTATGAAATGTCTTAAAAATGTCATGAAAAAAGACATAGTATAGTATGTCGTGAAAGAAAAGTCATAGTACAGTATATTGTAAAAAAACGTCATGAAAAATTTTTTTGTATAGTATATCATAAAAAGTCATAAGTCTATGACTTCATTGTATAATAAGTTAAAAAAAAAGGTCATATAAATGTCATAGGGTTTTAGTTACTGTCGTAAAAGAAGTCCTGGTCTTTTTATAATTTGCAGTAAGGCGTTCTCTTTGGGACCACAGCCATAGCATTGTGGCTCTTTATCTTTGACTGCAATACAACTGTTTTGTGGCCTGGCTGACTGATAAGGTTTGTGGCCGTTGTAATTATTATATTACTCTAAACCCCTTCAGTGTTTTGTGCTTATTTCAACATGCGTGTGTCGAGTGTGTAGCAGACAAGTTCCACATCACGTGACGACAGTACAACACTGTACTACTGTAATACTACAAACTTAAGTTAGACTGAAAAGTGAGGTTGACTAAATGTTGTGTAGCACGTTAAGACACAGACTCCGTCTCCTACCTGGTCACAGATGTGCAGAGCGAAGACGATGGCGAGCATGCCGGTGGACGGGTAGCGACCGTGACCCTCGGTCCAGCGGTCGTGAGCGTACTTGAAGAACACCGGGTTCACCACCAGAACCTGCACACGTCAAAAGTGTTACCATGGTAACATGTTGATCGTGTTAGCGTCCATTGGCTCTCTGGTGGTTTTCACATGTTTTTGTTGTTTTATAGCAACTGCAGCTTGGACAACAGCTCAACTAACAGACAACAACTTTGTATTTCTTTAACTGGGTTTTGGAAAACAAATATGTTAACACGTGAATACACTTTGGTGGAGACTTGCTCTGCTTTTCTTTAGTATTACTAAGACTTTACATTAATTATTTAAAATAATGTACGTTTAGCTGCATGGTTAGAGTAATTAAAAGGAGGAAGAGAGAATTAATAATAATATAACAATAACTGTAATAATGATATTTGCAGGTTATAAAAACAAAAATGTGTGTGAAGTGAAATTAACTTTTTATAAACCTGCAGAATCATCTGTGCACTTAAGCTTTTATCTACGTGTGTGAAACACCATATTTCTAATGAACACATTAGTAAACCTTTACATTTCATTGCACACATAGTAAAAGCAGAACTGAAAAATCTTAAACTAGACTGACTTGAGAGAAGTGAAAACGTTCTTTCAGTGCAGAGGCAGTAAAAACAACAACAACAACAACAACAGAGAGTGTGATGGAGCATTTATTTTACCTTGTCTTTATCAGCCTTCACTCGGTCTTTAACCCTCATGTAGGTCCTGAACACACACACAGAAAGAATAACTGGTCATGATATACTTCAAGTATTGCTTATTAAAATATACAGGACCATACAAATATGTATTATATATGTTACATTTTATTTACATCAATGCAAAATAACAAAAGTTACCCACAATTTCACTTGGTTTTTGTGTGTAATTAAAGAATATATCGATACAAAAAGTAATAAAACTGTCTAACTGTACAGCCATCTGTTTAAAGAAGAATAATAATGTTTTTCTTATTATTATAATTTCATATCATTGAAGTTTATTTGTCCCAATTCTACTTTTTTAAATATTTTTTATTAATTTATTTAAATTCATACTTTTGTGTCAACAATGTTTGTATATTTGCACGTTTTTTTTAAATAAAGTTTAAAGATTGGATATTTGCATGTATGTGTTGAACACAAAACTTCACATGTTGTCTTTTCTAATCATGTTTGTTTATATTTGCTACATTTTGCATCTATATTCCGTACATCTTCACTTGTCCGGTGGACAGCGCGCTGGTCAGCCACTCCAGGTCTCTCAGTTTGAACGGCAGCAGGACGAGGCTGACGCCGCGCGCCACGTCCACCGCGCTCTCCGGGTACAGGAAGTGATGAGTCGTCCGATTCCCAACGTCTTTCTCAAATCCTCGAGTGACCGCCTTGTTCATCCTGTGGAGGAGAAAAAGTGAGGAGGAAGATGAGAAAGAGGAAGAGACAGACAGAGAACAAGAGAGACAGACAGACAGACAGACAAACAGACAGAGAGAGAGAGAGACAGACAACACAGACAGACAGACAGACAGAGAGACAGACAGAGAGAGAGAGAGAGACAGAGAAACAGAGAGACAGACAGAGAGACAGAGAGACAGACAGACAGAGAGACAGAGAGACAAACAGAGAGAGAGAGAGAGACAGACAGAGAGACCGACAGACAGACAGAGAGACAGACAGACAGAGAGAGAGAGAGACAAGACAAGACAGACAGACAGAGAGATAGACATACAGACAGACAGACAGACAGACAGACAAACAGACAGACAGACAGACAGAGAGACAAGACAAGACAGACAAGACAAGACAAGACAGACAGACAGAGAGAGAGACAGAGAGACAGACAGACAGACAGAGAGAGAGACAAGACAGACAGACAGACAAGACAACACAGACAGACAGAGAGATAGAGACAAGACAGACAGACAGACAGACAACACAGACAGACAGACAACACAGACAGACAGACAGACAGACAGACAAGACAGACAGACAGAGAGATAGAGACAAGACAGACAGACAGACAGACAGACAGACAGACAACACAGACAGACAAGACAAGACAGATAGACAGACAGACAGACAGACAGACAGACAGATAGACAGACAGATAGACAGACAAGACAGACAGACAGATAGACAAGACAAGACAGACAGACATAACTTGTTTTACAGCAGCGTCAGGTTATCAGGCATTGCACAGGAGTAAAAACTACACAGTAAATATATACATATCAACACTAGAAAGATATATATCTATAGAAATACAAATACAAATATAATATAAAATATAAAAAGATAAGTTAGAATACACTATAATATACCAAACCAGCACAACTAAGATATAAAATAGGATAGATATAATATATAAAGTAGACAAGGGTGCAAAATAATTATAGTTTTTGTCTTTTAATTTTAATTTTAATTTAAATGCAATGAGGTAGAGCGTGAGTTTAAAGATGTGCAGGGTTAATGAAGGAGCAAAACAGAGTGGAGTCTGGTTAAAAACATAAACTATAACGCTGTGGCTCTGCTGAGGTGAGGCGTTGAGGGTTATTGCTTTCGTCTGTCTGTTAGAAATAGGGTGGAGAGGGTGGAGAGGGTGGAGAGGAGTTTCCATAATGGATAACAGTTTGTCCTTCTCTTCACCACAACTCCGAAAGTGTCCGTTTTGTAGCCAATAACAGAGCCAGCCTTCTTAATCAGATTATAAAAACTGCTGGTGTCACCGGCTCCAACGCTGCTCCCCCAACAGAGACAGAGACGTACGGTGCACACGAAGGAAATACAGTCTGCTGATACACATATTGTATCTTATATACAGCATCAGTACTGCAGCACGTGTGTGGACGTACGTACCGGATTACGAAGCTGTGGGAGTCGATCATGTTGCCGTTTCCTGACCGCCGCAGGTTGCCAGAGTTGCCAACCACCGCGCAGCTACGACAGCTGGAGGGGAGGGGCCTGAAGTCCACGGTGGGCGGGGAAATGACCTTGAACATCTCTGACATCACTTTCTCGAGGGTCTGGTCGTTACCGGACCGCTGAAGACTCTGTGGAGAAGAAGAGCATTTTCCTTTATTTTTTTTTAATAAAGCTTTACTAAGTCAAGCTCCATCAAAAAAAAAAAAAAAAAAAACTATTTTCATTCCTATATTTGTTTTACGATGTTAAGGTTTTTACAGTAGCAGTAAAACTACAGCAAACAGATGTGGTTGTTCACACACAGAGTATGTACAGTATACTGGAGCAGACTGATGATGTTAGCAGTATAGCAGTACCCCCCCCCCCACACACACACACTGCTCCCCTTTAATCTACTAATGGTTTCTGCAGCAGGACGTAATCTATAAAAGCAGAAAAAAGACCCAGACATTTGTCTCTTCATCCAGACTGCAGACGGCTTCTACAAAAACAGACTTGGTCCTGACTATTTACTTGAGCTCGTTGTGTGACTATCATGCAGGATATAAAACATTGTTCTGTGGTCTTCTAATAACAAATGTGTGATCTGTGAGTCAGATGATTCAACAATTATCTGTGTTGACACATCAAATAAATGCTGTCAAGTCACTCCCAGTGTGCAGCCTGCAATCATTTCTGTTTAGGGAATCAAACTCTGTTATTCTCTCTTATATATGTATATATATATGTATATATATATATATATATACATATATATATACTCTTACATCACAGTCAGTGACTAAAGAAAGCAAGAAAGTACACCTGAGAATCTTATTTATTTACAATTCTTCTTCAATTTGCTTAACTGTTAATGTAAAGCATCACTATTGGTAAGACGGTTACCTGCAGTTTAATCTTTGCTTGTGGTATAAAATTTGACATTTTATAAGAAATGTCATTAAGGGCGCTGCGATCGATCAGCCACCGATCATTATTGACCGATTTTTGTTCTAAATAGTTTGATTGGTGGTCTTTATGAAGGCTGATCATTAGAGACGACCAGAGCTCTTCTTCAAGTCACAGCTGGACACACACACACACACACACACACACACACATATTCACACACACACACACACACTACAGTGGGAACACTAAAGTAACATTGCTACAAAGGCACTATTCCTGCATGTTGTCCTCACCAGCCACCACCTGAGAGCGTCGGGGTCGAGGTTGTTGCTGGTGTCTCGGAGGACGGGCTGCTGCTTGGGGTCGTAGCGTCGGCTGAACCAGTCTGACCCCTCCAGGTCTGAAATACAGGACTCAGTACAACCACACAACCTGAAAGAGGACAACACAGAGGAGTCAGACGGCGACAGAACAAGGAATCATGGGATACGGAGTCCATGACCTCCTGCGTGTTACCTCAGGTCATACTGGGAGTTCTCTACAGGCTTCTCCTCGGCTTCAGGTTGGGTGGTGCAGGGAGGAGGCGGGGTAATGGGAGGGCCAGGGGTCGGATCAGCAGGAGGCGCCGTGGGTTCAACTACTGCAAACACAAACAGACTGAGAGTCAGAGAACAATGCATCCTGGGAGCTCTGCCAACACTGTTACCATCTATATGATACACAGCGCTACTGCTGTACTTGTCCTAGTGCGGCTAACACGCTGCTAATACTAGTTATAGTACTGACAGTAGTAGTTGTCGTAGAAGCAACTGCAGCTTCTACGACAACTAGTTCTACCTCCGCTGCGAATACAATTCGGTAATAATCAGTACGGCTACTGCTGCTTCTAGTATAGCTATTAATTGTGTTGTTTCTGCTACAGCTGCTATTTTGTTTACAGTGGTTTACAGTAGTAGGGCCCTATGGAAAAAAAAAAAATTAGCTTCGGTTTAAATTTTTCTGAATCCTGTGTTTTTCGACATCAGAGTGTTGAATGAGAAAATATTCAAAATATAACGAATATCAATGAATTTGAAGTAACGCTCCAGACTCAAAGTGTTTTTTTGGAAAATATCCCGACTCGATCTGCTCTTTGCAACTCTGTTAAAAATAGACTAGGTGTGTATTTCTAGCGGAGCACCACTTCTAGGACACTTCTTAAAACACGCTGCGATGCATCTGGTGGAATCACGAGCAGCCGGAACGCGGCAGAGCGGCGCCCGGTGGATTCTCGACATGACTGTGTGTGTGTGTGTGTGGAGAAGAAGCTGAGCCCCGCCCTCGCTGAAGCACCAACACAGGGAGCAGAGGACAGAAGCACCTCCACATTTTTTAGCAAATCCCACAATATTCCGTGTTTTACAGTTGGTTATATTTTTATTATCAAATTCTGAGATGCAGCCCGTGTTTCAGAAGTCATACGTCCCTACAGGAGCACAACACAAAGAGTTCATGCAGTGTTTTCTGGCTATTCTCAGGCCATTTTGGGCAATTTTCCATATTGACTGATGGATGAACTTTGATGGTTTTGTCACACTTTTGGTTTACTGAGATTGTTTTACCCCAGTGATGAAGACATCAGCTCCTCACCTGTCTCCCTGCCGGTGGGCGTGGCCCAGCTGATGGGCAGGGCTAAGGACAGAGGCAGGAAGTGTCTCCTCTGGATGCTCTGACTGGCGAGCATGAGGAAGAGGATGGCAGCGATCACCAAGGCAACGCACAGCTTCCTCCTCAACATCATGGCTGGACTGACGATGAGTGGGGGACGGGTCTGTTGTTGTTTAGCTGTCAATCAACCGTTAAGCCTGCTATGTCAGCATGTTTGGACTGTGTCATCTGGACATTTTCATCCGTTCTGTCATCTCTTCCCTCAGCTTCATCTCCATGAAGCCTGAACTTTCTGTCCTCTGCTCCTCGCTGCTTTCCGATTGGTGGAGACAGGATCTGTAGTCACACCTGGGTCAGGCAGAAAGACACAGCGACATCAGCATCATCGAAAAATAACCTGATTCAGTGGAAACTACGTTTGTTTGTTAAAAAAAAAAAACTTCTATTAAGGTTTTTTTGAATGAAGCTTTAATGTAGAGTAATAAATGTTGGCTTTTGGACCTAAAGCGCCCTGGAGCTATTGGATGTTTGGTGAGTCAGAAACAATCCTACGCAGCCACCACTGGAATCTAATCCAACAAGCAGTACAACACTAATAATGTTGCTGTAGCTTAATCTCATTAACGAAAAAATAACGGATTCGAACACAATATATAGACATGCGGAAAAAGAAAGAAAGAAGAAGAAGCTGCGCAACGTAACGATATGAATGAAGCTTTGAAGTATTCGGCACAGCAGACTTTTGGCACTGGTTTAATTCCACATAAATGAAAACTGTGCAGCCAGACTTGAGGTTTGGCTGCTCAGTGTTGCTGTTGGACGGCTGCAGTAATACGTCATCCTTCACCTACGTCATGTTCTGGAGCGGGTTTCATGACGTAGCTGGATAACTGGGACCAGGTGGTGACACTATTGATTACCCACACGCAATAACCATCTGACAAAGCAATGATCTATAACAAACAAACATATGTTTAACAATACAAAATGTATCACCAATCAATTAATAACAGAACTGAATAATTATCTCTGAACTAAAAAAACTATTTAAAAAATACTCTTTATCCATGACAGAGTATTTATAAAACAACTACGCAGTGGCAAACTAAGTATTCATAAAAAACTATTATAACAAACTAAGTATCATAACAAACTAATAACTATACTATAACAAAAGAACTGTCCTTAAAAAACTATTATAACAAACTAAGTATCCAACACAAACTATTTCTAACAAACTAAATATCCATAAAGTTTTTATAACAAAATGTAGGCATAAAAACAGTAATTATAACAAATAAAAACAAACAAAAAACAAAGTCAATCATCCATTCAAAACTATTTATAATTAACTAGGAAATAAACTAATTATCCATAAGAAGGTATTTCCATCCATCCATCCATCTTCAACCGCTTATCCGGGGTCGGGTCGCGGGGGCAACAGCTCCAGCAGGGGGCCCCAAACTTCCTTTTCCCGGGCCACGTTGACCAACTCTGACTGGGGGACCCCGAGGCGTTCCCAGGCCAGTGTGGAGATATAATCTCTCCACCTCGTCCTGGGTCTTCCCCGTGGTCTCCTCCCAGCTGGCTGTGCCTGGAACACCTCCCTAGGGAGGCGCCCAGGGGGCATCCTTACCAGATGCCCGAACCACCTCAACTGGCTCCTTTCTACGCAAAGGAGCAGCGGTTCTACTCCGAGCTTCTCTCGGATGACTGAACTCCTCACCCTATCTCTAAGGGAGAAGCCAGCCACCCTTCTGAGAAAACCCATTTCGGCCGCTTGTACCCGCGATCTCGTCCTTTCGGTCATGACCCAACCTTCATGACCATAGGTGAGAGTAGGAACGAAGATAGACCGGTAGATCGAGAGCTTTGCCTTCTGGCTCAGCTCTCTTTTCGTCACAACGGTGCGGTAAAGCGAGTGCAATACCGCGCCCGCTGCTCCGATTCTCCGGCCCATCTCCCGCTCCATTTTCCCCTCACTCGTGAACAAGACCCCTAGGTACTTGAACTCCTTCACTTGGGGTAAGGACTCATTCCCTACCCGGAGTAGACAATCCACCGGTTTCCTGCTGAGAACCATGGCCTCAGATTTTGAGGTGCTGATCCTCATTCCAACCGCTTCACACTCGGCTGCGAACCGATCCAGTGAGTGCTGAAGGTCACAGGCTGATGATGCCATCAGGACCACATCGTCTGCAAAGAGCAGCGATGAGATCCCAAGCCCACCAAACTGCAACCCCTCCTCCCCCCGACTACGCCTCGATATCCTGTCCATGAATACCACAAACAGGATTGGTGACAAAGCGCAGCCCTGGCGGAGGCCAACACCCACCGGGAACGAGTCCGACTTACTGCCGAGAACCCGGACACAACTCTTGCTTTGGGCGTACAGGGATTGGATGGCCCTCAAAAGCGCCCCCCTCACCCCATACTCCCGCAGCACCTCCCACAGTATCTCCCGGGGGACCCGGTCATACGCTTTCTCCAGGTCCACAAAACACATGTAAACCGGATGGGCATACTCCCAGGCCCCCTCCAGGATCCTTGTGAGAGTGAAGAGCTGGTCCGTTGTTCCACGGCCAGAACGGAATCCGCATTGTTCCTCTTCAATCTGAGGTTCGACTATCGGCCGAACCCTCCTTTCCAGCACCTTGGAGTAGACTTTACCCGGGAGGCTGAGCAGTGTGATACCCCTGTAATTGGCACACACTCTCTGGTTCCCCTTTTTATACAGGGGAACCACCACCCCGGTCTGCCACTCCTTAGGCACTGTTCCCGACTTCCACGCAATGTTGAAGAGACGTGTCAGCCACGACAGCCCCTCCACACCCAAAGCCTTCAACATTTCAGGACGGATCTCATCAATCCCCGGGACCTTGCCACTGTGGAGTTGTTTGACTACCTCAGTGACTTCCACCAGGGAAATTGCTGATGATCCCCCATAATCTTCCAGCCCTGCCTCTATCAAAGAGGGCGTATTAGTCGGATTGAGGAGTTCCTCAAAATGCTCCTTCCACCGCCCGAGTACCTCCTCAGTTGAGGTCAACAGTGTTCCATCCCTGCTGTAAACAGCTTGGATGGTTCCCCGCTTCCCCCTCCTGAGGTGCCGGACAGTACGCCAGAAGCACTTTGGTGCCGACCGAAAGTCCTTCTCCATGGCTTCTCCGAACTCCTCCCACACCCGCTGCTTTGCCTCTGTCACGGCCGAGGCCGCTGCCCTTCGGGCCTGTCGGTATCTTGCAACCGCCTCTGGAGTCCCCCGTGATAACATATCTCGGAAGGACTCCTTCTTCAGTCGGACGGCTTCCCTGACCACCGCGGTCCACCACGGTGTCCGAGGGTTACCGCCCCTTGAGGCACCTAAGACCTTGAGGCCGCAGGCTCCCGCCGCAGCTTCAGCAATGGAAGCTTTGAACATTGACCACTCAGGCTCAATGCCCCCAACCTCCACAGGGATGCCAGAGAAACTCCGCCGGAGGTGTGAGTTAAAGGTCTCTTGGGTATGGGCCTCCTCCAGACGTTCCCAGTTCACCCGCACTACCCGTTTGGGCTTACCAGGTCTGTCCAGACTCTTCCCCCACCCCCTGACCCAACTCACCACCAGATGGTGATCAGTTGACAGCTCCGCCCCTCTCTTTACCCGAGTGTCCAAAACATGCGGCCTCAGATCAGATGATACGATTACAAAATCGATCATCGATCTTCGGCCTAAGGTGCTCTGGTACCATGTACACTTATGAGCATCCTTATGTTCGAACATGGTGTTTGTTATGGACAGCCCATGTCTAGCACAGAAGTCCAATAACAAACAACCACTCGGGTTGAGATCAGGGAGGCCGTTCCTCCCAATCACGCCTCTCCAGGTGTCTCCATCGTTGCCCACGTGTGCGTTGAAGTCTCCCAGTAGAACTATGGAGTCCCCTACTGGAGCCCCCAAGAGGACTCCATTCAGGGTCTCCAAGAAGGCCGAATACTCTGAACTGCTGTTCGGTGCATATGCACAGACAACAGTCAGAGTTTTCCCCCCCATAACCCGTAGGCGTAGGGAGGCGACCCTCTCGTCTACCGGGGTGAACTCCAACGTAACGGCACTCAGCCGGGGATTTGTGAGTATCCCCACACCCGCCCGGCGCCTCACACCCTGAGCAACTCCAGAGAAGAATAAGGTCCAACCCCTATCCAGGAGTACGGTTCCAGAACCGAGACTGTGCGTAGAGGAGAGCCCAACCAGATCTAACTGGTAGCGCTCCGCCTCCCGCACAAGCTCCGGCTCTTTCCCCCACAGAGAGGTGACGTTCCACGTCCCCAGAGCCAGCCTTTGCCGCCCAGGTCTGGTCCGTCGAGGTCCCCGACCTTCACTGCCACCCGT
>CALSBV010010288.1:1016452-1034109 GCA_943590825.1 Bovichtus diacanthus
TGTAAAAATAGAAATAAGAAATAAGTATGTAAAATATGTGCATTAAATTATAATATATAACAACAATAAATATGTAAAAATAGAAATAAGAAATAAGTATGTAAAATATATGCATTAAACTATAATATACAACAACAATAAATATGTAAAAATAGAAATAAGAAATAAGTATGTAAAATATGTGCATTAAATTATAATATATAGCAACAATAAATATGTAAAAATAGAAATAAGAAATAAGTATGTAAAATATGTGCATTAAACTATAATATATAACAACAATAAATATGTAAAAATAGAAATAAGAAATAAGTATGTAAAATATGTGCATTAAATTATAATATATAGCAACAATAAATATGTAAAAATAGAAATAAGAAATATGTATACTATTATTTTGCAAGAGTGTAAATAATAATAATGCTGAAAATAGGATCTATGATTAAGTGTGTTAAAAATAAGAATATTATTTGAAGCGAACAGTATAAATAGATGCAGTATTAATGTCAAAGTAAACCAGTTGAATTATTGCACAGCATTCTTGTACAGTTAAGTCAGTATTGAAGATATAAATAAATAAAGGACGAGGTTATAGCTGCTGACGGAGGTGATATCTATCCAAGGGCCAGTCTCTTGACTCAGAGCGTCTCAACGTTTGATGGCCACAGGCAGCAAAGACTTCGTCACCGTGAGCTCAGACTTGATCTTGGAGGTTATATTGATTGACAGGTTAACTCACTGATCTGTCCCTGCATCATCAGCACATGGATTCACAACAGGAAATCAAATTCTAGGGAGTAATCCTGTGCTTTACTAGATTGTTTTTTATTTATTTATCTTCTCTGGTGTCACAAAGCGCTTGTGAGAAAATAGCGGATTATGAGGATTATTAGTTAAGAATGTACCTGGACCTTGTATATCATAAGTGTGGGCGTATATATGGGACTATGAGCCCTGGGCTCAGACGTACAAAAGGCCCCACTGCCTCCCTTTATGTATACATATAAATGTTTTTATTTATTTGTATCTGCGCCACCCCCCTTTGATGACACGTGACACTTTTAACAGACCAGCCAGCTCCAATTATCTACACAATGTAAATATATTTAGCTAAATTCCTGTTAGCCCTGAGCTAATTACCCACTTCAGCCCAAAAGCTGCTAACTGGAACTGTTTTTCAACAAAAAAAATGCAAGTGCTTCATCTTCACTGCTGGAAATGAAACAAGAGAAGAAGAGTAAGAAGTAGGTCTAATCAGTTATTATAAAAGTCTCATCAAATCATCCCCACAACTTCACACCTCAGAGAAGAACTTATGTTTTCTGATGTTTCTATTCATAACGGATTCAGGAGGGAGCTGAACTCACAGCTCTGAGCCTCTGGTCCTCCTCCACTGAGAGGATGTTTATACATCACTGTGTGTGTGAGTGTGTGTGTGTGTGTGTCATCGGGGTTGAGCGGAGTCATGCATTTTTTCCATTACCCTCATCAAATCAATGTTAAACACTCCCCTCCATCTACTGTCCCTGTACAAACACAGAGTGCCTGTGCGTGTGTGTGTGTGTGTGCGTGTGTCACTAAAATGGCCGATCAATAAGCAGATAGGATATTTGATCAATAAAAGCCGGGACAACCAATCTGCCTGACGTGGTTTCAAGATAAACTGCTGCTGATTTAAAACAGTTTGTTGTCATTTCAGATTTTCTTTTCACTTCTTATAAAAAAAAAAAGACCTGATCTCCTGATGTTTCCTCGAGCACCACATGTGCACATCTGTGGTTTGAGGGAAATTATGTCATAAAATTTAGATCAGAGATCCGTGTCCCCATTGGGACGATTGGATAGCAAAACTAGAAGGGCGCTGACCTCCGCCAAGCCTGTTTCCACAAGTGAAAAATAATGTGTGTATCCACCACCTGATGTGATCTCCTGCTTGGCCCGTCCTTCACCCTTCCAGGTAGGGTGTAGTTTTTCCATAATCCCGCTGACAAACATGCAAACAGAATGGAAAACATAACCTCCTTGGTGGAGGTAAAAAATTATTTGTCCAATACTTTGGTTTATGACAAATACCTGCAAAACTAATGACTTTCCCATCAAGCCTCAGCTGCCCTCTGTGTTTACTGCTAATTAGCAAACATTAGCAACGCGCTAAAGTAATATGGCGAACATTATACCAGCTAAACATCAGAATGTTAGCATTCAGCTCAAAGTAGCCCGGTGCCTCACAGCCTCACACTTTTAGTCTGGTTCAAATGTAACTTCCAGACATAAACAGTCTTATATTTAGGACAATAACATGGCTCCCCTGAGAGGCTAAACTCAGGGCAGAAATGTCCCGTCATAAGACACCATCCCATCAGCCAAACACTTCGGCCTGCGTTTTGTCAACCCGACAGAGGTGTCAGCATGCAACCCTGACGTCATGACGGCCGCTCAAACGTCCTGCTCTTCAGCTGTGGCTGACGGACCACGTGTCACGGAGGCCGCGGGGTTTGATGTGCGACCTGAGAGTATGTTTACGTGAGGTGGAAGACAGAGGTTTGATGCCTGCAGCTCCTGCAGAAAGGAGATTACAACTAAAAAGCAGAGAAGATTTGATCACGCCTAGGGATTTAACATTAAATACAATCATAAATAAATAACTAAAATGAAGATAATACTTAAAGGCAAGGTAAAATAATCCAAAATGAAAAAGTCAATAATTTACCACCCCTGTTAGTTACTGTTTTTATACACAATAGGCTAATTTCAATCTCTTATTTCTCGCCGACAACCATTGATTTAACTTGACGACCGTCGCGAGCTGATTTCCAGCCTCTGATATGTATCATCCAGGACTCCCACACAGTGGCTGTAACGGTGTAAACACACCAGAGCAGCAGCGACGTGCGGCCTGCGGTGAGCTGTCATGCAATGTCTATGGAAAGCTGTGTTGGCTGATTTCTACCCACCTGAAACACATGAACATGCCTCCCAGCTGCAGAAAATTATTGCGACAATCCACATTTCGCCACTGCCTGGTATGTTTTTTGGACGTTACAGTCTTTTTTTTTGTAATGTATCACGTAACCTGACAAAATAATGTAGTTAGCTAAAGATAGGTAAATAACGTTACTACTATTGTATGGAGTAGTAATAGTTAGAGGGTCAAGTTAACATTAGCAGCTTACTTATGAGCAGATAAATACTGTTTGGTCCATCCCTTAAACTGTTGCTTGTGTTTTTAGTTATGGAACAGACAAAAAAAAAAAGACATTAGCTTCTAAAGTCTTTGTTCAAAGTATCTTTTGCACCAGAGACCTTGGAAAGATAAATTAATAACAAATAACTTTGTTGTCGCCATTTCAAAGACAATTTTGCCCAAAGTTCATTTACTGTCAAGTAGAGAATGAAGGAAAAGTAATTAAATGACTTGCTCTTTATATACCTGTGTTATATGTCTGTCAAACTGGATTTTGAGAGAACTGTTCCTTTAAGACTTTATTCTGCACAGTGTTGAACTAAAAACAGTAAAAACCTCAGGAGAACAGCACAGTGGAAACTATAGGACATCCTGAACACACACACACACACACACACACACATACACACACACACACGCGTGCACACACACACACACACACACACACACACACACACACACACACACACACACACACACACACACAGTCATCCATCCTTTAACAGTGATGATCCTTCAAAGTCTGTTTTTTTTTTTAAATCATCAGGAGAAATAGTCACAAAAATGTTGAGACCAAATGGTCAAACAGGAAAGTGAGTTCACGGCGACGCACGTGGCGACGCACGTGGCGCCGCGGCGACGTGGCGGTCCGCCGACTCCGATCGCTGCTGATCTTTTTTGCTGTCAACTCGCTGAACTTGAGAATCCCAACCAGAGAGAGCTTCAACGAGTCTAAGGCGGTGCGACGGCGCTCCTGGTGGACACGTGTCTTCAGAGGACGGCCAGGTCGTGGCAGCTCTTGGAGCGCACTTTGACCGCCATGCGCTGGTTGTTGCGTGCCACCAGTCGGTCCAGGAAGCGGCGAGCCTTCTGGGTGACGCTCTCTTTGCGCTTGTAGATGGAGGTTCGCCGCTGGAGGGCCTCACCGCCGCCCCGACGGAGGCGGATCTGTCGGATCACGCCCTCGAACAGCTCGGTCACGTTGTGCTGCAGAGACGCCGACGTCTCGATGAACTTACAGTCAAACACCACCGCACACGCTCGGCCCTCTGGGAAACAAAATACACATGCGGAAGGAGAATAAATCATTATACAAGCATCAGTCAATCGTTGTCAATTTGTGCCATATATTAATATCTGTATGTATGTACCCCCTGTGACCTTTGACCCCCACCTTCCACGGCGACTTCTCTGGACCGGACCAGGTCGCTCTTGTTGCCCACGAGGATGATGGGAATGTTTTCGGCCTGGCGGGTGCGTCGCAGTGTTATACGGAGCTCAGCGGCAGCGTCGAAGCTGGAGCGGTCGGTGACGGAGTAAACGATGACGTAGGCACTCCCGACCTTCAGACAGACGTCCTGAGAGGAGTCGTCCTCCCCCTCCTGGGAGAAACACATGGACGCAGAGAGCGAAAGAAACAGCTTCATTTTAAAATCCAGATTTTAAGATCTAACTTGGGAAATACCAGCCTGTTACTTCTACTATGTTTTTATTATCTTTCTGATGTGAACATCTTCATATTCCTGTTTAGATACTAATGTAAACTGCTGATGTTCCACAATAAAAGCCTCTATGCAGTGAACCACTAGAAGGCATTTATTGTGAAGGAGCAACAGGAAGTTTGCCTTAATCACACAGGTTAGCGACCGAGTGAACTCATTAATAGTGATCCTGACACTCATTAATCTTTTTTAAAATAATGTAACTGCTTTGCAAAGAAACAGATAGTGTCTGACTTACTGTAATACAACTTTCATACACGGAAAGATTACAGGTTTTCCAGAAATGAATAAGTAATAATAGGTTTATTTAATTAAAGGTAACATAACGGCATATTGTGTGTTGGAGATCACAAAGTATAACCATTTTTTTTTATCAAAATAAATTATTTGGCTTCTTATTTAATGATCTCAACATAATTATTCAAAGCATGAAGTGTGAGAACATTGAAATCAGTCACACACCCTTTTGCATTACCCATAATGCTCTGCTTCAAAATGACATCTAATGCTCCACAACTGTACCTCATCAACACACACACACTCACACACACACACACGCACACACACACACGCTGTACCAGTTTGTCGTTCTCCCAGGTATCCATGACGATGAGTGTGGTTTCCTCTCCATCTACTGTCAGCGTCCGCTCGTATGTGTCCTCTGTAGCAAACAATAAACAACAGAACTGAGAATCTGCAGCCACACCAGCAGCTGTGTGAGGCTGTAGCTAAATGCTAACGTCAGCGTGCTAACATAACAACACTAGCATGTCGATGTTTAGAAAGTGTAATGTATACAAGGTCCGTCGTCCACTTTAACACGTTTGAACGCAAAAAGGAGCTAATTAGCACTAAACACACACTGAGGCTCAAGGATTCAAGGATAATTTATGAATGAATGAGCTGTAGTCCACTTATGCTACAAAAGAAAAACATAACAAAACAACAGTAGTGCACTCCTGAGGGGCATTTTCAAAATATGCATGAGGAGGAATTTACACATCAGCTACAAAAACACTAGTGAATTCTGGGCAGATAATATGCATTAACATTTAATAATCGACATCAGGGAAACATTGTCCATCAACGTGAACACAGAGTCATCCATCTCGTCTCCAGCTGAATAACCCTAAAATAAGAACCAGTTCCACCAAAACCATCTTAGCAAGCCTTATGTTCTTTTCCCGGAGATTGTACGACCCGCTCACCAAGGTCACATAACAAGTCAGTGTCAAGTTTAATTTTAAGGTAAAATAATTGCATAGTGTTGCTTTAAAACCCGAGGTATTTCAGCCTGGACGAAAGTGGTGACCTGACCGGCCAACATCTTCGTCCCGAGAGCCACGCAGTGAGCTTTGGCTAAAAACAATAAACAACATGGAGGACAGCTGCCTGTCACATCTGTGATCAGAAAGACACAAAAACAACCTGGTAAACAACAACGAAAACACAGTTAATGACTCGCAAACAGCAGCATAAGGGACTCTGATCATACACCAATACTAACCAGTGGTGGTAGTGTAGTGGTCTAGTGGTCTCAGGCTTTCAAAACACCGGAAATGCGTGAGTTCAATACCAGGCTGCCACCATTGAGCCCCTGAGCAAGGCACTTAACCCCGAGTTGCTCCGGGGGACGGTCCCTGTAGTTAGTTCACTGTAAGTCACTCCGGATGAGAGCGTGGGCTAAATGACCTGTAAAGTAAAGTAACTGCAGACAGGCTCTGCCCCCTCACACCATGTCAGACTGTCACAGATCAATACAGGTTGTCAATCATGGCCTCAGGCCAATCAACACGTGACACAGGAGCTGATCGATGATGCTGGGTCAGTCAAGGTTGTGATGAGAGAACAAAGTCAGAGAGAGAAACTGAGCCGCTGAGGACTGAGCTGAGTATTAAAGCTGGGGATGCACCAAGAGGGGAATTCTGGACAGATGTTTTTGTTTATTTAACTTTTGTTGTTATTTAATGTAGTTGTCTAATGTTTCACTGAGACAGTGTAATACTCCAACAACAACATGGTCCTTCATGTGGACGGAGCCTACGTGCACGCAGCACCGTGTCCTCTTACTTCATGCTACAGTCGTATCCAGCGGCTTCTTCTCCGAATCAGAAGCCGCGGCACGGCAACTACTGTTTTACGAGTCCAACCGCAAATAACCAACACCAACATTTAGCCAGCACAAAGTTAAAATGAAACAGATAAACTTGGCCACTGCCGTTGTCGTATGTCAGCGTTACGGAATAATGACTTCATCTTCCATTAGCTGGCCATTGTTTACGGTCCGATTGAGACGTGTACAACCGGTTTGTTTCACACGTAACACGTAATTAGTTTAAAGTGAGAAAAATCAGGGTTTACACATAAACTAGATGATGAATCAGACAAAGGTGACGTCCCACCTCCAGGCTGTTCATCTTTCTCTGTGATCCCAGCAAAGATTCCTGCGAGGCTGGTCTTTCCGACGCTGTGGTCGCCCAGCAACACCACTCTGTAAACACAGTCCGAGTCGCTCTGCGAGTCGTCGTCCGAGTCCGAGCTCCACTGGGCGCGGTAGTGGAGGGAACTGTCTCCAGGGTGGTAGGACGCCGACTGTCCCAGGGGAGGGTGGCTGCGCTGGGTGCTGGCGGGGAGCCGAGGGTCCTGAAGGTCCCGAGTCCAGGACGGGTGCTGGTAGAAGTGGGTGGGAGGAATCGGCGTGCTGTCTCGCCGCCGCAGAGGCTCCTTCTCTCTCTGAGTGTTCAAGGTCATGGTGCTACGGTAATGGCATCAGGACAGGACGGGCCTGAGGGAGGAGACGGGAGAACTTTACTGTTGTCTTTATCATTCTTTAAAGGCCTTTTAGATAACGTTGGCACAATCTTAGTCTTTCTGAAAAGACGAAACATAAAGCTGTTTTTAGAGTTTTCTATCCGTTTTCTAAGATGGAGCAAAGTGGCGCCCTCCAGTAGTTTAACTTCCCCTCGCTGCAGTGGTGTAGAGGTGTGCTCCTGGGTGTGTCAGTACACTGTGACATCACTGTTGGTGTGTCTACAGGTGCAACCTTTAACCAGAGAGGGCAGTGAATCACAGGGTTTATACACCCACAAGTGCAAGTACGACGTCATGCTGTACGTTTCTATTTTCTCTCAGTGTTGAGAGACTTCCTATTTGAACAAGATTAAACAAATGTAAATTCCAATGCGCTTTGCTGATTCTCTGCCTGGTTTCAGGGGGAAATTTGACTCTAAATACACTGACCTTCATAACCTTCGTCCAATGGGATTCTGGCATCGACAGAAGAAGTTATGGTGGCGACAATAATACTGTAGAGAAGACTGGAAGAAAAGTTTATCTTGTTCATCTCTGAATTCTCAGTAGGGCTGCACAATATATAGTTTTTTTTTTGTTGCATTCCCAATGACAACTTACAATAAACACATCGCAAAAGCCTGCGGTTTTGCCACTCAGGGATATTTGAGTGAGTTTCTATCTTTTTTTATTAATGCCCTTTGTGTTCAGTTCAATGTTCAATAAAGTGACGCTCATGAAACTAACTCACATGTTGCACCAGCTGTGTTTCAGCTCAAACACAGCTTAGTTTGAATGGAAGTTACACTATAAATAAGTGAAAACAGGGCACAAAACAAGACAGCTGCAACGTAGAGTTAGGATCGAATAAACCCCTGTGAGTGTGCTTGTGAAGAGTTGTCATGGAAAATGTGGAAAAGATAAGACTGATAACAGAAGTTAACAGATGACTTTTTTCCCGATATTTACATTAGGAGCACATTTCCTGTGACACACTTCACCCCTTGACATTCACGATGACACTGAGCATGCTTAGCATCATGTCGTAAAGTGTACAGTGGGATTTTATGCTACTTAACACATTACTGCATACGTTGCTTTTTCTTTAAAAAATAAAAATAAAACAGTCTGTTGTCCATCTCTTACAATGAACAACGTAGACTGGGACCAGAAGCAGTTGAAATAACTCAAAAAAACAAACAAATAAAAACTGATTAGACTGTGCTGGAGACTGAAAGGACCCTCTAGTATGCATACGAGAGCACAGGCACACAAACAAACCTCCTACCATAAATAATTCAAGTGTTTAAAGGCGCCAAGTACACAGCCAGTGTTCGTGAGGGTGAGGTCCTGTGTTTGGGGCTAGTTAGTGAACTAATGACTTATGTTGCAATGACGGCTTGAAAAAATCCTACAAAATTGCTGTCAATCACCAGTATTTATATTTTAATTATTTTTATTTTATTCATCCACAACAGAACTACAGTCAGGAGGTCAAAGGTCAGAGGTCTCTCATGTTCTGTAAAGTGTCATGCAGTTCATGACTGTTAGTTGAAAAGAGACAATAAACTAAATCAGGTGCTTTTAAAGTGAAGCGATATCAAACAGAAACTCCTTCTTAAAAAGAAGAACAACAAATGTAGGTTTTCACAAATCCAAATTAAGCTTTATGTGGGAAATGTATGTTTCTCATTATGTGAAATGTCCAAAAATGTGCCCATATGTAAATGTAACATTTGATACTAAATGTGAAATTGGTGTTTTTGGATGTAAAATATCCGAAAAGTACGAGCAGATATGAAGTGAATTAGTTTTTGGACATTTCACAAGTGAGAGATAACAATTAACGTGTGAAAACATACATTTCACACATGCTTTTTTTTCTATGAGGCATAAAGAAATAAAGACAGAAAACAACATGCAGCAGATCGAGCAGCTTACCGTACTCCCCATGAACAGTCCTGTGTCCGTCCTGCCTCCGTAAACAACAGAACTGAACCCGTCTCTCTGTCTCTGTCCGTGTAACAGTAGCCTGGTGCCACAGTAACCCGCATGGAAAAAAAAAAGTTCCACAACAGCGTTAAAAATTCAGCAGTGGAATCACAGAGTTATCTACCTCCCTCTGTGTGTGTGCGTGTGCGCGCGTGTGTGTGTGTGTGTGTGTGTGTGTTACAGCGACAGCAGAGGAGAAACAGATAACTGAGGAGGGAGTGTGTGTGTGTGCGTGTGTGTGCGTGTGTGTGTGTGTTAGAGCGACAGCAGAGGAGAAACAGATAACTGAGGAGGGAGTGTGTGTGTGTGTGTGTGTGTGTGTGTGTGTGTGTTGTTTTATCAGTGTCTATGTGGAGGGTTGAGTTGCTTCAGGGAACATTTTGGTCACTTCCTGTACGACCCTAAAGACACAGTTCGTCTTCATAAAACAGTTCAAGCTAATTTACATATAAAATATTACATGATAACACTTTTTTTTCCTCCACTGGGTGTTAAAGTTATTATATCTTCATTTGGATTCATAAAGTCATTATGAGATACTTAGAAAGTTTACATTTTAAATGCTCATTCTTCATTTTTCATACTTTTTTCTCTTTTTTCCTGGCATGAGCCGACATGGAAACTTAGATCACAGAGAAACACACTTCCTCTGTGTCAGCGTGAGTCTCTCTGACTGAAACTCAACACATCACAGATGTTTAGATTTTATCCACCCCCTCAGTTTAAAAGTTTAAAACTCAAGAGGAGGAGTTTCCTGCCAGAACACCACCATCCCACCCAATCCAGTTACCCTGAAATACGGTTCCTCTCAGCACAGAAGCCAATCCGGCATCACCAAACCTTTCATCAAGTCCAACCAGCTGCTTCCAGCTCCACCTGCAGCTCCATCCCTCCCTCTGCAGGCCGACTGATATTACTGACTGAGGATCAGCGGAGCTCAGATGGAGTTTTATTTCCTCATTGTTGCATTAGAAAACTAATTCATTTCTCTGCATACTAGCATTAGAAACACTGCTGTTGCTACGCTATCATCTTTCCATTGTTGCACAGCAAACATGCAGTTTGCAATGACAACGTTGTCTGAAACTGTCCTTTAATTCAGACAGAAGTAGATTAAAGCAGCTTCTCCTTTAATATTCAGTATTTTATAAACATGGAGAGTTTTATTTGAGAGATTCATCTTTCAAACGTCAGTCAGTGTGTATTTAAACGTTATTCCTAAAATAAAAGCCCTTTTTCATCCAGTTGATTTCTTTATTTTTCTCTAAAATTGTGACTCATCATGTTGCTTGTCTTCCCACGATGCACTGCAGGAGGCGCCCTGAGCGGAGAGAGAGGCATGCTGGGATGCACCTGACCACCAAGAGTCGAGGTCGAGAGTTTTGTCCTGGTTGGTGGGAGGAGGAGGAGGAGGAGGAGGAGATGGAGGAAGAGATGGAGGAAGAGATGGAGAAGGAGATGGAGGAGCTGCTGGAGGAGCTGCTGGAGAGAACGACACCAATGCAACATTTATTATATGGATTTATAAGATATAATTAAGTTTCACCATCATAAATTAGTCAAATTAGGGAAATTACAATAACAATGATGAAAATCATGTAAAGCAAATGTGTACAAAAGTAAAATATTAATGAAATAAATCAGCTTATATAAAAAGCCTCTGTTTATTATTTCTGTATGTATTTCTGTTTTTGATTTATGTAAACAGGACTTTTGATCCGTACAGTTCTTGTCCTCTCACCTGCAGGAGGAATTGCGACACTGATCCATTTCCACAGTTTGTTCTGAAGAGTGTTCACTGCTGCAGGAGAGAAACAAACCTACAATAAGCTTCAGTCAAAGTTACATAACACCAGAATACTTCGGTTGTGTCAGAGCTCTAAATAGAAAAGTCTGGAGTTCATCTGAGCGCCAGCAGGTTGAGCTGAGAGGGCAACTTCAACGTCATGAAGACATGAATGAAAAGTTCAAATTAAAGGCAGAAAAACTTAAAAACTTGTAACTTGTACTTTGCATACATCCAGTGAGAAACTTTAAACTAACCCAGCAGCCTTAATGTCGAATGATGTGCCTCTATTTACTGACGCCGCTTAAACCTCAACGGACACTTTCAACCAGATGGACAGTTTGACTCCTTTCAGTGCACTTTAACTGACTCTTCAACTCCTTTCCGTCTGTGATTATTGATTATTTTATATTCAACTGACACTTTAACGCCCAGGTTTCGCTGCCTGCGGCTCGAAGGCGTGCGGTGTCCACACAGAAAGCTTTCTCTTTACATTAAGTTTGCCTTTCATAATGGCCATCAAAAATATTTATTTCATTTTGTCGTTTATATTAATTTTAGACAGAAAAAAAAGATTTTAAAAAGTGTGTGCAATAATAATAAGAATACACAATTAAAAATAGGTTTTCATTTATAGAGCCATAATTTTCCACATCACTGTCCTGTAAATATTTCAGAATAAAAGCCTTGTGCTGACAAATGAAGGGATTTCTGTCCACAGAAAGATTGAGGGCTTTTATTTTGAAATGAGAACAGGAAATGTTAAGTTAAAATCGTCTCCATCGGCCACTAAGATTTCTTTCAGTGATTCTGTTTCAGCTGCCGCTTCAACTTCTTTCAATGCTCTAAACTTAATTTTGACAGCTTCAGCTTTTACTCCAACAGAAATACATTTCATGAAGAAAAAGATAATTGTACCATGTCAGGTGTTTCTACTGCAATTCTTTCAGTCTTTCTTGATTATATTGTAAATATTATTATATTATTATGTTGTGAAAAGAGAAGGTTTTGCTCATTGACACCTTTGTTGGGAGGAGAAGCTGCTGTTGAAACCTCTGAATCTGATCCAGAATATGTTTCAAGAACTCCTCTTAGATCCTCTCCAAGCTCCTCTCCAGATTCTGGTCCAGGTTGCGCCTGGAGAAAGATTCGTTCCAGCAGACGGTCCAGCAGCTGGTCGGCGTGGTCCGGTCCGGTCCTGATGGTCAGGACACGAGCGGGTCGTCCTGCAGAGATCTTTAGCTCTGTGATGTTTCTGAGGAATCAGAACCCAGAGGAGCTTCAAAAGTCTGGACCACAACACACATTCAGACCTGCAGAGGAACACTGATGGTGTTTTAGGGCGTTTCTGACACTTATAGTGACTTTGTTCTGGTTGCGAATCAGCGGAGAAGTTGTTAACGTGTTACATTTCCCTGTACTGGGTTAAGCTTCTGGTGCTTTCAGACAGCGAGCGATTCTTTGATTTTCTGGTGCCGAGCCATTGTTCTGACGACCCTTGAGGAATAATGGGCTTTTTTTTTTGGGACTTTTCGGGTTTCAGAACAATGAGCATTCCCCGATTTCGCTCATCTGCATCCCAATCATGGATGCATTAAGAGAACTGGATACAGCGTTGGAAATCTTATGAAAGTTGCTCCGTGGTATTGAATTAATCGGATCTTCCACATCATAGAGCGGGGACCATAGAGCGTTTCCTTTAACCCCGCCTTCCCAGCCGCTCTGTCTCAGTCACATGAATGAAGGAGGGAAAATAACTCTTATGAAATGGTACAACTTTCAAGAACTAATTATTTAAACAACGTCTATTAGGAAAAGTCTTTTTAGGCCCAATGGCATCACGTGACGGACACAGAAGCTGTTATTACATGGTTAATAGCGCTCTTCCTGGGGGCTTGATCCAAAATACACAAAGTGCACCTGACTTCAGGAGCCATTAAGCTCAAACTTGCAAAGTAATCCTTGTATTTGCGTCGGATCGAGTTCAGATCACCACAGAAGAAGCGCTCCGGAGTTTGTAGCTATAACTTTGGATCATCGTTGTTGGAGCTTTTTAAAGCAGATTTGAGCTGCTGACGTCTGAATGAGGCGACTGTCAGTTACCTGCTTTTGCTGTGTCTGAGGATCCAGAAGAGAACCAGCAGAACCGTCAGAACCAGCAGCAGAACCACCAGCGACACGAAGAAGAGTTCAGAGGTCATCGTCACGCTGACCTCTGACCTCTGACCTCTGACCTCTGACCCCTCCCTGTTTAGGGGGACAAACGTTAGATTAACTTCAAGGTTGACAGTTTATTCTTGATCTTGGAACCAGCAAATAGAAAGAAAATAATCTCACTACAAAGTCCATTTCGTATCCGTTCCGGAGCTTTCGAGCGTTTCACATAATATTCCTCAGAAGACGCCGTTTTAAACCACCGTGGATAAGAACTCCTTAAAGTACTCGGGAGGAAAATGGAAATTTATATTTCCACAATCCCAGGACAACTGAGAAAACTCGGGGATGAAGATCATGTGATATGATAGAAAGCTCCAGAACAGCTACTCCATGGACCTTCAGGTGAGAGTGTTTTCTCAATAGACACAAATGCTCTTCACAAGAAACCTTTTCCCTCTCATCACTCAAATTGTTTTCCTTGAAGATGGAAAAGTACAACAATTCAGCGTGAAACAAACATATCCTTAGATTTTAATGACTTTTCATCTGGTGCCACTCTTAAGATAAACTTTAGCTTAACTACTGATAAGAATGGACAAATCACCAGGATGTTGTTTGTTCACAGCCTCAACAGGATGTCACACTAGGAGCCTTATGAAACACAGTCAGAGATATGTGGAGTACAACATATTCTCCTTCCATCATGTGTTCATGTCTGTGTTTCACATACCTGCCTCTGCTGTTGGGATCTTGTACTTCGATGGGAAATCAGTTTGTCGATCGGAAATTTCACTCTGTCACTCTGAGAAAGTCGAAAGAAAACATTCTGTTTGAAATTCTCCAACCAATCAGAGTTGGATATAAACTGCACTAAGAAGACCATCATGTAAACTAAAGGTTTTCAAACTAGGAGGAAAATAGAATAGCCTAAATGTGTGATTTGGATTTAGAGATACAGTCGTTTTGGGGTCAGAAACTACTGCTTCTTAAAATGTATGAAGTATGAAATTATGTCAATACTATCTATGCTTGATTTGGCTTAATTTACCAAATAAATATCAGATAACGTCACCATGATGGGCGGTGAGGGAGCGCCTTTTCTGACCAACACGAGTAGGAAACAGGAAGCAGGAGGTTTGTCAGCATGTTTTAATCAGATGGACCAGGAAGTCAGGGAACATTTTTACAAAACAAAATGTACAAGAGAAGAATCTTTGTCTCTTTATATATTAAAGCACCATCAGACACGTTGTTCAGCATTATATTAATCTATAGGATTAACATTAAATATCATACATGAATACTTACACACAAGCGTACCCTGATAGAGAATTATTATTAGGCACTGTGTTGATATAAATAAGGGTTTTATTACAGCAAGAGTAAAAAAGAACAAAGATGATAAAACAAGAAATAGCTCTAAAAAATAAATGCCGTAAATACAACAGCCCGACACATACACCGCGCGTGTGTACGTGTGTGTTCAGACAGCATTGTTGTTGTTGTTGATCTCCATCCTGCTGACCAGCTCAGTCACCAGCTGCTGGACAGTTTGAGAGCGCAGCCGGCCGACCTCCAGGACGCCTTCGTGGTTCACGCTGTCCGAGTCCTCGTAGCTCTTCACCACCTGACACACAACGAGCAGCAGCTGCAGTTACGGTGACTTTATTCATCCATGTTCTACGCAGTACTCGAGTAATTTCATTGTTTTGTTAAAGAGTGATAGGAAAAGTCTCTTAAAAATAAACAATGATTTGCTTTTCTTTTTAGAAAAATCAACATTTTTATTGCTTTAATTGCATGAAATAAAATCATCTGTCAAAAGTAAATCAATTTAGTGTATTAAAGTGCCATTTTACATTCTGTGTTTTAAAGAATTATTATTATTATTTTTTTTAAAGAAGCTTTGATGCAAAGATTTTCATGATTTTTAGTAATCAGGTTCATCAATCTTATTGATCAGGTTGGTTGGTCACAATCCATCAACACTTTGACGTATTTGTGTGTTTTTACCTTGTTGGTGATCAGAGAGAGGCCGAACACTCTCAGACCACAGTGAGTCGCCACGACGACCTCCGGAGCCGTACTCATACCTGTGAACACACACACCTGACGTCACTGAAAATACTATGATTAATACTGTGATTAATACTGATAATACTGTGAATAATACTGTGAATAATACTGAAAATAATACTGATAATAATACTGTGAATAATACTGATAATAATACTGTGAATAATACTGTGAATAATACTGAAAATACTGTGAATAATACTGTGATTAATACTGTGAATAATACTGTGAATAATACTGTGATTAATACTGTGAATAATACTGTGAATAATACTGAAAATACTGTGATTAATACTGAAAATACTGTGAATAATACTGTGAATAATACTGATAATAATACTGTGAATAATACTGAAAATACTGTGAATAATACTGATAATAATACTGTGAATAATACTGTGAATAATACTGAAAATACTGTGAATAATACTGTGAATAATACTGATAATAATACTGTGAATAATACTGATAATACTGTGAATAACACTGTGAATAATACTGATAATACTGTGAATAACACTGTGAATAATACTGATAATACTGTGAATAATACTGTGAATAATACTGTGAATAATATTGTGAATAATACTGATAATACTGTGAATAATACTTTGAATAATACTGTGAATAATACTGTGAATAATACTGATAATATTGTGAATAATACTTTGAATAATATTGTGAATAATACTGATAATATTGTGAATAATACTGATAATATTGTGAATAATACTTTGAATAATATTGTGAATAATACTGTGAATAATATTGTGAATAATACTGATAATATTGTGAATAATACTTTGAATAATATTGTGAATAATACTGTGAATAATACTGTGAATACTGTGAATAATACTGATAATAATATTGATAATAATACTGTGAATAATATTGTGAATAGTACTGATGATAATACTGTAATTAATACTGATGATATCACTGTGAATAATATTATATATATCTCCTCCTATTTCATTCTTTAGAAATATATTTAGAAAACGCAAAAAGCATTCTCAAAGAGGTATTCAATGTGACCTCAACCTGAAAGTGAAAACCATCTGATGAAAGAGGATTAGGCACAAAAAATCTGATTTTGCATTATGGAGAAATCTGAGATTAATTACGACACAAAGATGGATTACTAACTGGGCAAAGTATCATTCTTTTCATGCCACGTTATTCTTTTAGGCCACCCTGAAAAACATTGAACTTTTTACTTTTAACTTTTTTTTTTTGATTAATTACTTTTGCATAAGAAATTATAAAATGTGATGTTGTGTTATATATTACATTAAATATAAGTAGAGCTGAAATGATTAGTCAATTGACAATAAATTAAATGGCAAATATATTTGATGATAATTTTTTGTGTATCAATAACAAACTTTTTAAAATAATTTTGAGATTTTTTTGATTATAAAAAATTATAAATTAATTAATAAAAAAAAATAATAATAATAAAAAGAAATAATAATAAAATAAAATAAAATTAATTATAAATGTTAAGTATATTTACTTTTAATATTTACATACATTGTCCTCAATTTTACATACTTTTACTAAAGTGACAGTATTTTTACAGTGTAGTTAAAGTACTTTTACTTAAGTAAAGGATGTCAGTACGTCTTCCACGTGCAACATGAAACAAATCTAATGTTTAGACTTATTTTAGTTCATATTGCTCTCAAAAGGTGCACTTTTCAAAAAATTGTTAAGTTTCATCAATTTGTCTTAAACCAATCCTGTGCCTGGTGTGTGTGCGTGTGTGCGTGTGTGTGTGTGCGCGTGTGTCTTACCGACAGCGTCCACCCCCAGTCGATGCAGCAGTCTGGCCTCAGCGATGGATTCAAAGTTTGGCCCCCCCACCATGGCGTACACGCCCTCCTGCATGAGGCCGTTCACGCCCAGCTGCTTGCCGATCTCCATCGCTGTGCTACGCAGGCCTTTGTCATAGCAACCGGACATGGCCGGGAAACGAGGTCCGAACCTGTAAACAACAAATGATAAACAAACAAGATCAACAACTGAAGCAAAACGCACTTCAATACTTCAATATGGATCTGGATTCTTCTTCCACCACAGAGAACAACCCTTATTATTTAACAAAGCAATAAACATATTGTGGCAGTGGGGTGTGGAGGTTGGCTGCTAGGGAGGAGATGGGAGT
>CALSBV010010288.1:1059109-1085606 GCA_943590825.1 Bovichtus diacanthus
TTACTGTTAAAATAAAACCTCACATCACATGTATTATACTGTAGTTAGTTAAAGTAAAACCTCACATCACATGCCTGTCACCACGACACAGACACAATTCAAAGGGCAAAGTAAATTTATAGCAAATTAAAACTTTCCCAGTGTTTCACTTTATAATGTAATATTATTCCATATATTTAAAACAAGCAGCTGTTGTTTAAAATTAAATATTGCAGCTGCTGACATTTTCACCGTGTGGTCTCTATGATATTTTTAGCATATATCCTCCTCGCCTTTTCAGAGTTGTCTGTGCTGAACATAACTTGCAACTGGAACAATATTTGTTGGTCTTGTACAGAAACCTTTTTCGTGGTAACAACAAAAGAGGTGTAATACAAAAAGGTTACCCCCCCTGCAAATACTTAGTTTCTTACAGGAAGCTCTTTCATATAACTGTGACTCAAACTATATGAATGTAGAAATGTGCTATTTCACCTTTCACATAACAAGGAAGCTGCCAACATATATCATTTGTTTTGTGTTCATTGCATTTAATGTTCAATAATGACTATTTACAAAATAATACAACATGCACAGCGGTGGAATGTAACATTACTTACTTTATTTCAGTATTTAAATTGTACTTGAGGTATATTTTTGTTAATATGGCTCACTTTTATGGTAGAGACATGAAAAATAGAGCACAATGTGCAGGTGGACCTTGTGATTTACCCGATTACCTTATTTAAGATTGTTTGATTGTTTTACTAATTAGTAGTTTTGTTCTTAGTTGTCGATTAGTCTTTGTTTTAAGCTTTTTTCAAGCTGAATGACTTATTTACGAGCAAATCTCTGGCGAACACAAGATTTGAAAGTGTTGCTCTTGCATGTCGATTAAATCAACTAATCTATTAGTCTGTTAGTCGACTAATTTATTTAGTTGAGCACAATCCCAGATTGTTAAATACTTTGGAGAATAAATAAACACAGTGAGAGAAATTCAAATGTAAAAATAAGAGCAAATATTTGAAAAATAATATCTAAAAAAATATTAGAAAATCAGACAATAAACAAGAAACATAAATATAAATTACAAAAAGAGAAATACAATAAGACTACGACAAATTACTGTGAAAAAGATATGTACAGTTTATATGAAATTGAAAGTGGTAGAATTGTCAATTCTCCTATGTGTGATGCAATAAAAACATTTCTTTCTTAACAACATTTTCGATTATTATAATATCATGAATCACAAATATTTGGTCATGGACAATGCTGACATTTTTCATATTGTCCCACTTCTAATATCTTTAGAAAATAATAACACTTTTACTTAAATAAGAGTTGTAATGACTTTAACTGTAGCAGAGTGTGTTTACACTGTGGTATTACTACTTTTACTTGAGGACAACCTCTGTGCACTTCCTGCACCAGAGACTCACAACGAAACTGCCCTGTGGAGTCTCGTGTCTGTTTTCTGACGACTGATCGGCTCAGGATTGCAACATCGAGGCTCCGCCCCCCCGCTGGATGAAACAAACACACCCCGGAGCCCGAGCGCTCAGTCCGGCTGAAAGTTCTGGAGGACAGGGTCAGAGCAGAGCGGAGCCCGGGAGGACCAGGCTGGATACAAAGCAGAGCAGCACGCGGACATTATTTTTAATTTAAAGTCGCACGGACGGACAGACGGACTCGGGTTGACTCGGCTTTGTTCGCTTTCAGCTCAGGATACAAAAAAAAAAAAAAAAAATTAGTTTCATTTTTTTCTTTTCTTTTTGAAACAGTCTCGGTTGTTTTGTTTTTTTTCTCCTGATGGTTTCACCCGTCAATGTTTCATCTCATTCAGACTAAAGAAGAAACTCCACTAACAGCTGACTGACGACACGTTGCGCAACCGGGACAATAATAACAAGGAGACAAAGACGTCATCACCGGACGGTCCGCTGCAGGTCACCAGTTCAACCCTCACCAGAAAACCTTTTGGGTTTTATGTCTTCAGCAACTTCTGCTGCATCGACGCACAGACCAGCTCCACTCGGACTCCACTGGTTTCCACCGAGTCCACTGGTTTCCTGTTGACCTGCAGTCACAAGGTAAGAAGCTGAGAACAAGTCGATTCACTTTAGTGAAAGTAAAAGTAACACATTCAACCTCGTAAATCCGGTTCATTCAAGTACAAATACATCAGCAAAAATGTACTTAAAGTAGCCTACTATAAACTCCTCCAGGGTTATATTAATATTTATAGGTTATTTAGCACTGATGCCTCCACGTGGAAACAGCATCCTGTTGTTCCAGGTGCAGCGCACTTACACAATTTAATAGTTCCACCTATAGAAATCATGATTTCTCATGGGGCTTGGTAATATATGTTGATATTATATCGATATCGTGAGTATAAGACTAGATGCCAGCTTGCATTCTGGATATCGTAATATTGCATCAGTTCAGTCTTTTCCTGGTTTTAAAGGCTGCGTTACAGTGAAGTGAATTTTCTGAACGTACCAGACTGTTCTAGCTGCTCTATTATTTGCCTGTACCCTTAGTCATTATATCCACATTGCTGATGACTATCTAAACAATCTCATTTTGTAAATATTTAGAAACCAATAATCAACCCTACAATATCGATAAAAGTAATTAAAATCAAATATTGTGATATTTCATTTTTCTCAATATCGTATACAAGTAGAAGTTAGTAGAAAACGGAAGTACTCTAGTCAATTACAAATACCTTGAGTAAACATTCTGCCTGAGAGCAGAGTTTATGAATGGTCTTCATCAGCTGACATTGACATGTGAGCTTATAGTTTTTAGCTTTTTGTCCATGTTGAACACAAATATAATACAATTTTAAAAAAGAGTGAATTAAGAATCAGTGATGACAGATATCCAACCTGGAGGATTAGGAGCAAAACATTAATAAATATAAATAATGAGTATTAATAAAAGTGAGAGGCGGTGATCAGTACATGTTTACCAGGTACCAGGAAATATTACCAGGAAATTACCAGGATTTTACAGGAAATGAAAGGGATATTTACCAGGAAATATTATAGTGCAAAATAAGTTAAAATGTTGAGGATGGTAGGTGAAAGCAAGTTTTGTGCTGAAACAGTCGATTAATCGATAAGTCAATTAACAGTAAAGTGAATCAGCAGGAACTTTGATCATTGATTAGCAGTTTAAGAACTTTCTTTTATTTTAAAGCAATTATAGCCGAACATACAGAGGTTATACCTTCTCAAATGTGAGGACTTTTACAACGTATGCGTCAGATCTTTGGGATTTGAGAACTCGATGGTATCGATCAAACGATTCATTGATTAAAAGGAGAAAATAATCAGCAGTTTATTCGATAATGAAAATAATTGTTAATTACAGCCCTTGAAAGTTAAACTTTCAGTTTCTGTTCAAGAAGTAAGAAAATCCCAGTGACATTTGTAATAAGTGAATTAACTAAAACTCCAACCTTGGACAATAACCTTACTAAGCACTGTAGTGTGGTTCCCTCCATAAATCTACATAACGACACAGGGTTTTTTTTTATTAAATATTTTTTTTGCGACCTTTGATGTACGCTATTTCCCATAAAGCCTCAACAAAAAAGGCGAGTCCATGGGCAGATGAAAGGGTCGTGTTGAGCTCAGACATGTCTAATAAATAATAGCCGGACAGCGAGGAGAGAACTAGGGTGGAAACTGATGACACTCTCTATAATGTAATGTACATTTCCCCGCTGTGGGACGAATAAAGGATTTCTGATTTATAATATCTATAAAATGTGAGAAAGAAAGTGAAACGTGTCCAAACCAGTTTCTCAAAGTCCAAGCTGACGTTTGTAAATGTGCCGTTTTGTCAGGCGAGACATCAAACATCACAGATTCACTCTCTCCGTGTGTGTGTGTGTGTGTGTGTTTGAAGGGGATGACGTTGCCACGGTGACGCTGTGACTCAGGGTGTTTCACCAGAATAAAAGTTGGCCAACAGCAGGTTGCCACACAGCGTCACCACGGCGACTGCAGGCTTCGACAAACTTTATAGGAAAATACTGTGTGTGTGTGTGTGTGTGTGTGTGGTAGGTATTGACTGTATTTAAAGGCTGTTTAAACTATAAACTGTTGTGCTCTGATGCAACGATCTGAAAGCTGAAGCGTCTGTCAGCTTACAGGACGTTTCATCATGAAGCCTATAGACATGTTACCAGTGTAACATGTGAGCAGCAGAGACTCCGAACACGAGATGTGATGCTCGTGTAATTCTTCTTACTGTACGTGAAAATGTAGCTGGAGGGAGGAGGCTCGGCTGTGATGTGACCTGCAGAGGGCGCCACAGTGCAGATATTAAAGCGCTCCACCAGTTTCTACTACAACCGTTCTTTAAATAAAACCACAACTTCTTAGTTAAATTAAGTTCTCAAACTTAAACTGTCCACAATAAACAATCTGCATACAGTTAATTTAGGTGGGACGCCTTTTATAGCCACATCTTTGTCCTCTTTTAAAGAAATCAGCTTTTACTTAATTAATTTTGCTGTGTATGTCTAATCATTAATTCTATTTTATTATATTATCGTATACTTTATTTTGGTTTATTTTTACTTTTATGTTCTTTTTTTTAATAATGCTTTTATTTGATTGAATTGTTTTTATTTTGCTTTTGTGAAACAGTTTGTAATTGTGCTAAATAAAATATTAAACTTTAACTTTAAACATAGTAAAATAATACAAGATCTTACCTGAAACACACCTGAGCTAAATCATATAGGCAAATTAAAATCGGTAGCTATAATAATAAGTTTTATAATAGAAATGTATCATTTGACAACGTGAAAACAAAGTCACTATGTTAAAAGAGGTCAGTCGTCATAAAGAATCTACAGAGAATTATCAGGTCAATCTGCAGCTGTTTGACCCACAACTTTCACATTTTAGTTCACTCACGTAGCATCGTTTTCAGCCGCAGCCGTTTTCAGCAAAAAAGCTTGAAAAAAAACACTGTACACCACCAAACAGCAGACAGACACGAGCTGGTGAACAAAAACAGCTAAAAGAGAGAGAATATTGGACCTTCATTTTTCAGGTGGACAGAAACACGACTCTTTTCCTCAACCGGAAGAATAATGTCTTGTTTTAAATTACAATAAAGCTGTAAGTTGATATTGACCTGATGTCATTTGTCTCGTCCAATCACAGATGAGCATGGGCATGACTGCAGCCAGTTCGCAGCGGTGTCTGAAGAGGCTGTTGGACGAGCCCCAGGACAATTTACCGAAGTGGAAAGTTGCTCGCCTGGATCCGAACCCTCCCGCCACTGGACTATCGCACTGCCTCAGGCCCAGAAGCCCCGCCCCCAAGTCCAACGAGGGCCAATCGCCGTCCAGAGTCGGATCATACTTCCTGTTTGAACGCTGCGAGGGGGAGAAGACTTACAGGGCCGAGCACGCACACACCAAGCAGCAATACACCTGCCAGGTAGAGCGGCCAATGTTCAAATACAGCAAATAATACTACTAAAAATACTACAGATACTCCCAAACAATACAGCTAATACTGCAACAAATACTCTAACCTGGTTGCCGTGGTTACAGGTGCTTCCTCTGCGTGGTTATCAGGAGCGGTTGGCTGCCTACGCCCGCATCGGTCACCATGACAACATCTGCGGCCTGCTGGATGTGGTGATTGGCCAGGACAGAGTGTACGTCTTCCTGCCCGGTCACCACGGCGACATGCACGCGTACTTGCGAAGCAGGAAGCGTCTCGGCGAGGACGAGGCGGGGCATCTGTTCGCTCAGATGCTGAACGCCGTGACACACTGTCATCATCACGGCGTCGTCCTGAGAGACCTGAAGCTCCGCAGGTTCGTCTTCACTGACAAATACAGGTGAGACTGACAAGTACTCAGATAATACTACTAATACTACAACTAAACTGCTAAAGTACTACTAAGAATACTGCAAAGAAATACTGATGCTGACTCTACACCAACATATAACTACTACCTCTGATACTGCAAAATAAACCTTCACAATACTGCTAATAATACAACTGAATATACTAATGATAGTTATATAAATTCTACTTTTACTACATACTACTAATGGAGCCAATAATACTTTAAAAGAAAAAGTGGAAATACTCAATCTCAACACTACCAATACTAGCACTGATTCTGCAAACAAATACTTCATAATACTGCTTATAATACTACTGAAAATACTGATACTAATATCAATTAGTTACTGCCAATAATACTACCTTTACTACTAATACTCCTTCTGTCAGCTGTACTACAGACGGGCCTGCTGCTGCTGATGTATTAATCACGTTACCTTCTTTCCGCAGGACGCGTCTCGCTCTGCTCGGCCTCGACGACTGCGTCCTCCTGCACGGTAACCACGACGACGACTCTCTGACAGACAGGCACGGCTGCCCCGCTTACGTCAGCCCCGAGCTGCTGTCCAACGGGAGCAGTTCATACTCGGGCCGCGCCGCAGACATCTGGAGCCTCGGCGTGTCTCTGTACACCATGCTGATTGGACGATACCCGTTTCAGGACACACAGCCCGCCGCGCTGTTCACCAAGATCCGCCGCGGGGCCTTCAGCCTGCCTGATTGGCTTTCGCCACGAGCCAAGTGTCTGATTGGCTGCATGCTGAGGAAGTCGCCCGCAGAGAGACTCACGGCGTCGGAGCTGCTGATGCACCCGTGGCTGAACAATCCCCGCACAACGCATCACAATACGCACAAGACGCATCACAGCTCGCACAAAACGCTACAGAGTAAACAAGAAGACGATGAGCAGGTGGTGCCAACATGGACAGAAAAACACTGACACACACATTTGTACTTCTATCCTTGTGAGGACCACCATTGATAGAATGCAACATCATGTCCCTCGCGTTTCCAAGCCGTATTATTGTTGCCGCACTTTTCATTTCCCTCAGAGCCTCCTACTGCGACAAATTCAGCGACTGATTCAGACCATCGGGGAAACAGCAAGAAATATATCAAAATATTTATGCCGTTTATGCCGAAAATTGCGCCTTCATCTCCCCCCGAAAATTCGTTCCCTGTGGAAAACAGAATTGGTGAAAGTGAGGCTTATAGAGAACCATCAAAAAGCAGAGGTTGTCATTATTCTACAGCCATTACACTCCGCTATCAGCAATTACTTCATAATCATAAGTTAAGTAAAACGTGTCTATTGCCACTTGAGCTAATTAAGTGCGTGGGGGACATAAACCTGATTTTAAATTTAACCATTAAAGCAAGTCAGAAACCTCAAACAGTCTTCAGACAAAATGTCCTCACAACTAGTCAAAAATTGGTCCTCGCAAAGATAGACATACAAGAGCGCACACACACACACACACACACACACACACACACACTACAGAGACAATCCAATCCTGGATTACTTGACCCGACCCTTATGTGCCTTCTTCTCGCTGTCTCCGCCGGATTAATAACAGCCACCAGTACCCGACACAAACCAGAACGAATCAGATAATCTTCAACTCATAAAGTGAAGATTTTCCCAGTTCACCTCGAAAACTGAGTTACATCCCAGTGTTAAACTAAAGACTCATTTACAACATCCTGCATGGGCGATTTGTTTCAGCCTCTTCAACACCTGGTTACATGATCATTTCTGATTTAGACTGAACACAGCATTGGATTTAAAGTGGACTTTGAAGGAGGCAGCGCCTGAAATGGGACGCAGCCACTTTCTCTGTGCTTACACTTCCTGGTTGCTCCCAAGAATCATAAGACAAGGATCCGTCAGTGTTGAGAAGTCACTCGACATCTTTCTGAAAAACAGAAATATCCAGAGAAATGACACAAGTTTAAATTTGGCTTCAGTCTGACTTTTAAGCATCAAAGTGTCCCATCCTTTTCTGGTGATCCGAGTTCAATGGAAGCCGAGAATATTTTCCAGGCCTCTCAGACTTCATTCTCTAATTTCCACTGAATTCTGTTTTTGTGGTGATCATAAAAACGGTTATCAAGAAAAAACGTATTTACTCATGTTATTAGATTTAAAATGATCTGTTTTCCTTAGACATGACATTTAATTTCCCCAGGATGTCAAATATTGTCATCACTACAATAACTATTACATGCAAGCAGGTTTATTCTGGGACACCTCTTGTTCTTGAGGACTTACTGTATGTGACAAAAGTGGCTCTGGATCAAACAAACATCCCAAAATAAAAGCACAGTAAATTTGTGATCATGAGAAAACTATTTCTGATCTGTGTCAACGGGACAGTATAAATAAATCTCACTATAAAAGGATCTAATATAAGCACCAAGCGTTGAATCATAAGAAAAATAATGAGGTTGTAATTTTAGGGTAACTGGACAAAAATAATTCCTGACTCACAAGTCTTGTGTTTGCTTTGAGAGAGCGATCACGACCCAGCAGACCTGCAGCCAATAGGATGCCTTCTTCTGAATGTGTCACACCTCAGTTACAGCTTCAGAATAAATAAAAGATGTTTCACAAAGTGTTCTGGTCCCGAACTGGTTTTTGTTAAAGGAAAAACACTGAACCTCCATCACCAACAGTAAACGCACAGTCAGTGAAAAGCCAGTCTGTACTTCTCCTGTTGTTGATTTAAAATGTTTGATCTTTTGAGACCAGTGTGGTCACACGTCTGAAGCGTTTACAGGTTTGGGACGTTTTGGAGGCCGGTCTCTCCTCAGTTAACTAACAAGATAGTTTTGATCGGAGAATTAAATCTCCAGCAGAATGAACAGCCACAGTAGCTACAGAAGGACACAACTCTGAAGCGCTGTAAAAATGTTAATTAAAAATTGCTGAACTAAATATGCATTTAAATTATGCCTTAAAATGGTGGAGAAATAAACCATTAGTAATTATATTATCTCAGTGTCAATTAGTTTAATTGGTTATATTAATAAAATAATGGATATACATAACAAATATAAATCGAAAAAGAAAAGAAAAAATAACTAGAATTTAAAATCACAAAATTCATGGTAAAGTGGCTTTTAACTCAATCATATTTCATTAATGAATTAAATGATCTACTTTTTAATCTGAAAATATGTTTGATTTTGAGATGTGTAGCCAGCAGGCCTGTGTATCAGCCTTCTGTAACTTTACGCTACAGGCCGATGTTTTCATACTACTGAGCATCAAATAATAGTCACACAACTTCAGAGCTGAGAGAATAAATGGCCAAAAGTGTCGTTACGTTTTACTAAAGCAGACGATGACAATGTGTCTTAAGAGCAAAAGAACTCCTTCAGACACCTGTTGAAACAGCAAAACATTAACTTCTAAAAAAAAAAGCAAAGTCTTAAACTACTTTACCCAGTCATCTCAAAAAACAAGGTGTAAAAACAACTTTTTGCCGTTGTTATCTACAGGATCATTTCTATACTGGGAGCAGTAACTTCCTGAAGTCCCTCCTGCTCAGAGACAAAAAATAGTCCTGCAGTAAACACCTTCCTTTAGTGAGACCAACCAGCTTCTCCCCTCTACCAGCATCACGTCATCACATTTATGTTTCTTTTGATTACTTTGCAAGAAAAACAATAAATTAAGAGCAGAATTCAACTGATTAGCAGCATCAGTAAATGTAGTAGCATAGAGTGAGTTAAGACATCTTTATAAGGCAATAGTATAAAGCAAGTAAAAAAAAACAAAGTAGCATTAAGAAATGGTATTTAATTCAAAATATCACCCCGTTTAGGCATATTGATAATAGTGGGACCACATCCAGATCTAGTATTCAGTGTAAAATAATGTATTTAATCAAGGTATGAATCACAGAGAGAAGTAACAGCTGCCCAAACTGTTAAAAATAAAAAGAGTAAAGACAGGAAGAAGGAAAGAAGCAACATACAGGACATGAACTCTGACAGCAGCAGTTTTTCTCGCCTTCATGTTTTATTGTTAAATCGCATCAGACGGCAGAATGAATCCCTTTAACTGTCACTTCAGTCAGACCTCTGAATGTTCTATAATCCTTCATTTCATTGTCGAACACCCACTTCAGTCTCTGTTTGAAACATCCCATCAACGGTCAGTAAACTGTCCCTCGACAGCAGCCAATCAAGAGTCAGTGTCCATGTCATCAGTGTCGTCGCCCTCCGAGCGGCAGATCTCCTCCAACGCCAGCTCTGACGGACAGAAGACAGGAAATGGAAAAAAACATGAGTCTGTTTCCTTCAGAGTTCAGAGGCCAAAAGTACGTAACGTGTATAAATCCTGACGTCATAAATCATGTCTTTCAGGATCAGTTACATCCATTCAGTCATGGCAGGCCGCAACTCAGTTTTGTTCTCGTTACGCTGCTTATAAGTGATCCCATGAGTTCTACGCAGTGACGTATTTACAGATTTTAAGATTTTCTTTAAAATACTTGATTGATCACATCATTTTTTTTGTTTTTTATAAGTAAAAAAAAAAGTGAAATGGCTCAACAGTCATAATCAGGGGAGGTTGTGCGAGTAGGAATTCACCGTGCAATAAGAGACGCACAAGACAGAAAGCTGAAGTTAGTTTGATAATCACCAGTACAAGTACAATCTGCATCCAGCTGAAGTTAGCTTCAAGTTGGATACTGGAGTCAACCAGACTCAAAGACTTTGATCGGAATGATAAAATGTGTAAAGTTTGGAAGAAGTAAAACTGGCGTCTGTTCAGCACAAACAGATTAAATCATCCGTCTACCGCCCAACAATTACCGTTTGTGTGTGTGTGTGTGTGTGTGTGTGTGTGTGTACCCTCGCTCTCGCTCAGCTCGGGGATCTTCCTCAGCGTGTCTCGTACAGCGGGGATCACCTGGTCGTACATGTGCAGCAGCGGCCTGCAGCTCTCTGAGAAGCTGCCGTGATGCAGCAGCAGCCAGTGCAGCAGCAGCAGACACTCTCTGAGCAGAGACGCCGCGGGGCCGCGCCACCATGGCAACGAAGGGGAGGGGCACTGCTGCGGGGGCCGGGACGGGCCTGAAGAAAATAAAACACTGGTTTAGAGACTGGTTTTAAGATTTAAGAGACAGATTGTTGTGAGCCATGAACAGTTTTAAGGACGGACGGAAAATACGTGCAGCCTCGGGTCTTACATCTTAAATGTGACTGACCTGTTGAGTCCGTCGGATCATGAGAACCACGAAGATCCAACCACTGACGATGGAAAACAATCACCACTGTCTGAACCAACTGACAGAGAGCGAGATGAGAGGCTTGCATTGAGAGGAGCAACAAAAGGTTTGGTGTCACTACATAAAGACAGCAGAGGGTCAGAGAGTTTTACCTCAGTGTAACATTGACAGGTGCTGTGCTGGCTGGCGGTCCAGCTCTCTGCTTTCTGTGTCATCAGTCTGCTCAGCACACGAACCACCTGAGAGACAAGAGCAACAATGGCCAAAACAGAAGGATTGTACATTCTCGGAAATTTTAGCTGCGGCCGGCACAAACAAATGAAAGCAGAGCCTTTAGTAACATCTTTAAAAAACACTGAGCTGGAACTACCTGCTATACCTTACTATACAGGTTCAAATGATAAACTCTCTATAATATACATTTCTACAGCACTAATTCCATCAGCACAACAACAGAATCATGTCGTTCTCACTGTCTCTAATACTAACAGTGCTTTCATTAATAAATGAATCCCGGTCACTTTTTTTTTTTTTTCAATTACTGTGTGAAACTCAACACCTGAATTTATCAAGACAACCAGTAAACATGAAGGAAGTTTTAAGCAAATTAAAATATACTCCTGCTTCGGTGGATTAAGTACTCATAATGCGATGATAAATAAAGCAGGGTGGATGTCAGCTAAACGAAGGGAGAATGAGCACATGGGCGGCTGTTATAGCCTCGAGCACAAGTAAGCTCGATCCACTGATGACCCTCCACCGTCAAGACAATTCCCTGCTGAGGTTTCCCAATACACACAGAAGGAGGGACGTCACAGTGTCCTGATATAAAGTGCTTGTTGCTGTGCTTTCCAAGGCAGACAATCCGCCATTCATGTCAACTTTTGTGTGTGTTACCTGCAGGTCCAGCAGGATCCAGTCTGTGTGTGTTGCCTGGTTGTCTGCTCTGGTTCTGATGAACTGGAACAACTTCAGAAAAATACACGGGTCTATAGAAGCAACAGAAAAGAAAACACTGCAGTGAGGTTTATTCAACTCATGTGGAGCAGAAACTTCACCAATGGAGTGAACATTTGAAGCAAAGTAAAGACGGTAAACCATCAAAGAGATGACATTAAATGTCAGATAAGTAAGAGTCAATGCAGTAACAGTGCTGTCTCAGCGGGAGGAGACTCACCGTGCTGAGAGCAGAGCTGCTGAGCCAGAGTGTGGTGGTTGGACATGGACGTGAGGACAGACACACTCCCCGACAATGTCTGCAATCTGCAGTCCGCTGACAAACACACACACACCACCTGCAACACACACTGTAACCTAGGAGAGAAACAGAGTCAGAGACAAATGAGACAAACTAATAAATCATTAGTCAACAATACTTTCTTCAGTAAAAACTAAACATGCAGAAGTGTTTCTGGACTGTTGGTCTGACTGAAGAATTGATATTTCATCAGTTATTTCTAGTCTCCGTTACATCATCACAGTGACTGTAAATCACTGGAGGAAGTTTACTGTCAGATATTACATCACTGACAGTCAGTGGAAAAAAGTCATAAACACAAACACTCCCTGCTCAGGCATTCCTCCACCTCCAGTAGTATTCCTCCTAGGTGTGTTGCATCATGTGTGTGTGTGTGTGTGTAATCCTGTATACTTTGCAATGTAATTGGATGAACGTAAAAAAAAAAAAAAAAAGAATGTGTGTTTTCATGACAGCTTCACTGTTTCCTGCAGCGCTCACAAATTAAAGACATAAACTCAAACATTCTTCTAGACTAAACAAGTCCATCAGTCTCGTCTGCTTCTCTTCTTCATCACCATCATCATCATCATGGCTGTTTCTATGGACTCTAAACTGGAAACATTTTTGTTCATTTTAAATGATCTTCATGCCTGGGCTGGGTAATTGATCAAATTTTATTTTCGATTTGGAAATCCAACGATTATGAAAAGAAAATAATCAAGATAAAGCAATTATAGTTTTGCAATGATGGTCTTTTGTCTTGTGTTATAAATCCAGCGCACCCCATTCCATTACAGTGGTGCAATTCCGCCCTTCCCTAAAAGCCCAAACTCACTCTCAGCCAGGCTGTGGCATGTTTAGTTCAGCTCGGGCCAAGAAGACGGAGAGAGAGACTTTGGTCAACAAGAAAAGTAAAAGCAATTCAGCCGTTTGAAAACACTTTGGTTTTAAGGAGGAAAAACAACAAATACTGTGCAATATTTGTTACATTGCACCACAAGGCAATACGACCTATTTGTGTAATCATCTGAAATTAAATCACAAAGTGGTCTAGGGCCAAACAATAAAAGAGCAAAAAACAGAGGAAGGTAAAGCCCCCATTGACTTCTTCCAACGTTTTAAAGTTGAATTATTTTTAAAGTTATATAAAATCCACTGTTTAAAAAAAAGTTTTTATAAGTTCATTAGATTTCAGTATTGACCAACTGTGACCTTTGACCTACTGACTGCTAGTTGTAGGTAATGGTTGCTATGTGTGTGTGTGTGTGTGTGTACCTGTCGGCATGTGTGTGTGGCGTCCTCTCAATGAGGACACACAGGGTCTTTGTGGCATTGAGGGCAAGTTCCTCATTCTGCGCACCGGCGTCGCCGCCTAGCCCCGCTTCACACAGCCGCAACACTGATCGCAGCAAAGCATTCTGGGAGCACAGACCCACACCTGAAGTAGAGTGTTCATTCTAAGAACAGAGGGAGGAGAGGATTTAATACATAACATATTTTTCTGTGAAGGGAAAAATCTCTGTTTAGCATAATAACATGATGGACAAACAATATGTGGCTTCATATAACAAAGTTAATGAAGCGGGAGGTTAATTAAGTTAAATACAACACAATAAAGTGGAAGAGTGTGTGTGTGTGTTTCTCGTTGTACCTTTATGTCTGTAACTCTTCTCTGACTCTCGTTTGACAACACAGCCTCCACCACCTGGGAGTGAAAACAAAAGCAGTGATCTCATGTCAACTGCGATTTCAAGACACACTTGTGGTTGAGAAAGCATAAGTCAGAGAAGAAGAAGCCACAGATGGAACAGCTTATGAATTCCATAGTGTTGTAATAACATTGTGTCTGCTGGGTCATTACAGGCGCCTGATTTGTTACTGTTGTGTCATCACCTCGTCACTGTGAGCCAGCACCAGGTAGAGGAGCCTCAGAGCAGCTAAACCAGTGTCCTCCACGCTGAAACCAGTCAGACCAGCCTCCTCCAGTCTCCCCAGTCCAGCAGCATAGCCTGCTGGGAGCGAGTTGGCAGCGGTAGAGTTGGAACCACTGCTCCCAGCGGAGGTGGAGCGGAGTGAGTCCAGAGCCTGACAGAGCCGAGACAGGTGAAGGTCCAACAGAGGGAGGAGGAGGACAGCACCGGGACACGACCTGCGCACACACACACAATTTAGAAAAGATTACTTTTTCAGTTTTGATGAGTATAAAACCATGTATAGAAAAATGTTGTTATTGGAAATGTTGCCTTCTCTTTTTTTTTTTTTTTATGTTGACGTTTTTACAAATGTTCAGTCTAAAAAAGATATATATATATTTTTTTAAATCTTCTTTATTCTCTGCATTCTTGGCCTGTTCTTAAAACACCCACTGGTTTATATTATCTTGTATGTTGTCTGTTATTTTTAAGGTCTTCCTCTCCGTCTGTATTTAAAACATAGTGAAACTGTAATCCTCTGTGGTGTACAGGCCTTATGGACTGATTGTGCAAGCGACATATCAGTGAAAAAGTGAAAAGTCTACACAGATTAATTTAATCTTTGGTAATTATCTACGTTAACACATAGTGGTGCTTAGTCATGTGGTCGTTTCAGTGCTGCTGTTAATGATTTGGCCACAAGAGGGCGCTGCTGTCCACAGAAGTGTTCAGCTTTAACTGTGTTGGGATGTTCTGGATTCTTCAGTGAGCAGCAGATATCTAAGTTAGTGAAGTTTCATCAGAGCAGCTGTAGAGTCTCAGACATTCAGTCTACCTTTTGTTTCTCCTGCTGGCTGCAGCTGCCGGTCGGTTCTGACTCAGCATGTTGAGCCCAGTTACAGCCAAACTCTGGACCGGACTCAAAGCAGCTCTGGGAGCTTTGCTTCCAACGCCACTGACGCTGGCTGCAGGAGCTGAGTGGAGCAGAAAACCTGCAGACAGCCCGCTGAAATCATAACAGACAAAACAACCCCACAGCAATTAGTCTTTTATAACAGTTCAGTTCCTTTGTGATGGAGCTGCAATAGCAACTTCTAGTGCTACGACAAGAACAACTGCCCTACTGCTGGTGCTTCAGTGCATTTAGTGACCTCAAGTGGCGACTGAGGTGAGGTGGTCGCATTGAGTCATTTTAACTCAACACTTTCAAGATACAGAAGATGCTGATGTGATCGTCTTCTGTTTGATTTGTTGGCCATTGTGCTGCTTCGCTGTAGTAGCCGGGGGTTAAATACCTTGCTCAAGGGTAGTGAAGGAGGAGGACCCACATTTATTTTGCCACAACAGACATTGAACAAATTTCTGTTTCTCTCCGATGTTACATCTGCAAATACCTTCCCTCCAACTACAACAGTGCTGTATTATACACATTACACTCCATTAGCGCCCATATTGTCATGGTTACAGTGCCGGGCGTTTACCTGGATGTCAGGTGGATGTCGGTCAGACTCATAGACAGCAGGTGAGACAGGCCGAGGCTGCTGGGAGACAAAGGCTGCTGTAGCAACAATCCAAGCAGGACGCCACCTGGAGGACGAAACACACACACACAGACACACACAGATACACACAGACACACACAGACACACACAGACAACGAGTGAAACTCTCCGGTAGTCTTAATAATAACACTATATTTGAAGCCTACTTGTAATGTAATTGAATGATAATTAAATCAATAATCCATGAAACATTTAAAATATGTGTTGTTTATGTATATGTGGGTTGAGAGTATAACTAAAGTGGCAATAGACAAGTCTTTTGCTTCAACTTATCATTATGAAGTAAATGGTGATTGCACAATATAATGGCTGTAGAATATGACATCTGCATTTAGATTAGTGTTTCTATAAGCCTCACTTTCACTGTGCAATTCTGTCTGCCACCAGGTACGATCTTCCAGGAAAATGGAGGCTCTATTCACGGCCCAAAGCTGTGGAAAACTAAAGGCAGTGTGGCCAACTCTTTTCCTAGGAGCTAGCACTAGCTCTAAAAGTCGCCAGATGACCTCAAAGGCTTATTTCATGTTGGTGACATCATTGCGCATTAATTTACATAAAGCTTACTGGTTGTGTCGGCTGCCACAGGGAGAGACTACCTGAGAATGACGTGGACTGTGATTACTCTGAGCAGCACTGGGAATGAATTACAATACATACATTTGTTGCTCGTACTATGCTCTGAGCAAAACGGGAAAGCGTTCCGGTCGTCTTTGTGACCTCGGCGCCAACAATAATACCGCTAGGAAACACTATGGGGGAAGAGTTAAAAAGTTCCCTATTGCCACATGAATTATTTAGGCTGACTGGTTAAAAAAAATAGAAACTTGTTGGGAAACTAAAGATATTATAATTAAACCGTGTTGGATGGTTTTTTATTTCCACCAACTCTTGAGCAGCAGCACTGCAGACTGACCTCGGTGCTGCAGGTGTGCTGGTCTGACGGACTGGAAGGGGTCTGGGCGAGACACTTCCTGCCTGTCACCAGATCTGTTGTTGGATGACCCTCGGTCTGCTGGAACACACACACACACACGTTAAAAATGTTGTCGTCCTCAAAACATCTGTTTCACCACCACAATTGCCATCACCTTCATCACGTGACCCACCGTCTCTCCGTGTCTTCACTGGCGTCATTTTGGATGGGATGTGGGCTTCAAACGTCTCCTTGGTGATGAAGCCGTTTCCTGTTGGAGAGGAGGAGCTGCCGCCGCTCCCATGATGCAGCTGGCCGAGAAGGCTCAGCACTTTAGGACTGATGAGAGATTAGAGGTGAGCTCATTTGACACACAGAATTTATTTGTAGAGTTCAAGCTCTAAACTAGCAACCTAACCGATGTTTTGACTGAGACTTGGATCGTGCAATAAGACCGGGCTGCTTGGTTCTTTCAGTGAATGGTTGTAAAGATATACAAAGAGTATGTTTAGAACAACTGCTGGCCAACATGGATGCATGTTTGCCCACCGGTTAAGGAAAGTTTCATATTCGAAGCATGGCCCATCTTCTGCAGTTAGACAGTGAGGGTAAACACAGAGATTAGTTAAAAAACATAAAATTAAAAATGAGGTTTAGGGTTATTCTCTATACTATATACTGCAAACTCTTTTATGGGTTTACAAAGTCCAAGGTGAGGTCTTCAAACCCAAAGACATGCAGTTCACAATGATATAAAACAGAGAAAAATATTAATAATATAAAACAGTTGCTTTCAGTAACATTGATGATGACTGACCTGTTTCTAGGCAGTGGAGAAGCGGTCTTGTTTTTGTCTGAACTGAGCAGTTTGGTTTTCATCTCATTGATCTCTGCTTCTTTAAAATGCAGCTCTGACTGCAAAGATTGAACCTGAACATGGAGAACATGACATTATAGTGTTATTCTGAGAATTATATGCACTCTATCATTTAAATATATATGTGTGAGTTTGCGTTTCAGCTCCTCACCTTCCTGTTGAGCTCCTTTTCCCTGTCGCTATGCTCTGTCTGTTTCTGGGTCTCCAGCAGGATCTGGTTTTGCCTCTGGGTCTCCTTCTCCTGCTGAGCTCCTTTCAGAGAGTCCCTCAGGACCCGGATCTCCCCGCTCTTCAACACAATCTCCTCCTCCACCTCCTTCAGCTAATAACATACACATTCATCAGGACGTGTTTATCCAGAGTCTATTCTCAGCTGGTGCAAGTCAAAATCTCCTCTACTGTACAGCTCCCATCTTCACGTTGTCCTTCTAGGTCTGGGCATCAAACTTCAACACTCTAGTCTCTAACTGACAATCAAACACTGTCAAGTACTCGATGCTGACAACAAATGTATGGTTAGATTCAGAAGTTTTCAAATCAATATGCACATTTTAACGTGTTGTAATTAGTTAAATTAGACTTATCAATTATAGACACTGGACTTTCGCTTTTCAGATGAAGGGTGACGTTATTTATTTTGTTTAAAAACCCTTAACAAGCATTGGCATAGTCATCAGTCAAGTTATCAACATTGTTTATAAGCATGCAGTGCAATATCAAAAAGGGAAAAATATATAGTTAGAATAGATATACTAACAACTTAAGTGAGCATATAATGCCAGCCTTATGTATATATTTGTTTCCTGTTTCTTTTATAATTTATTACAATGTGTTTTGTTACTGGTTTGTGGCTCTCAGTGATATAAAACCACTTCATAAATGATCGTTATCAGATATTTATTTGCACTTTGTATTGCAAATGCTGCACAGCAATTTCCCTCAAGATAAATACAGTTCTACCTTATCTTAACTACGACCCAAAAAGTCCCAGAAAACTATGATAAAATCTCACATGCAAATGCAGTATTACATTTTTTTATTAATTTTTTTAAGTTTTAGAAATTGAGAAACCAGCAGGTCTCACCTTCCTCTTTAGGTTTGCATGCTGAGCCTCCAGGAGACTGTTGGAGTCTTCTCTGTCCGACCCAAACTGCTGCTGCCTGTTACCTGAACACACGGAACAACTGAGCTTTGTCAACACATTCAACACAAAAAAAAAGCAGAATGATGCACAAGTTCCCCAGCTGACAGCGTATGAGTTTACTGTGACAACACTCAGCGTTGTCGCATCTCGACTGTGCTCATGTTGCCTCTAAATATCACTTTACATTGATTCAAGATCAACAAAGGTGTTTGGACAACGTCACTCGGGAACACGTTAAGACATTTGTTCTTTATCTTTGTGAAGACATTCTCGTCAACTTATTTTTGTATTAGGAACTGAAATATATTATTATCTGTGTTTGTGAATTCACTGTTATTTGCGGCTACAAAACCCAAACTGGCTGTTGATCACATACTGAGGAACAAACATATTGTAACGGACGATGAGCCAAATCATTGTTCTTTTCTTAATGTGATTATGTGGTTTATTTTCTCTGCGTCTTAAGTCTACAACAGTAACAATACTTCTACAAAAAACAGTTTTGCTTCGTAAACAATGACTGATGAATGATTCTATAATGATCAGCAGTATTTAAAGGACAAATGAAAATGCAGTTAAACTTTCAGCATCAGTTCTGCTCTGAACTCACAGAGAGGCTCTCTGCCTGGTTTCCCAAAATTCCCTCTGCTGCTGCTGCTGAACCCAAACGTGTTCTCTCTGCTCTGATTGGTTGTGGCTCTGCACGCAGATTTGCTCTGTCCTGCAGACGGCGGCCGGGCGGACCCACGGGCCAGCTCCACGTCTTTGGCTCCTGGTTTAGAGCCACGCTCAGGTGCAACGGCTGAAGTGTTGGCCTGCGAGGCGAGGATGTCAATCTCATTCAAGTCGTCCTGGGTGAAGTCCTCATCATCCCCAAACGTGTCATCAAAGGCCATCGCTGACACTACATCCTGGCCTCGGAGGCGCTTAGTGGGGGGGCAGTTCATGCTTTGGGGGAGAAAGAGAGACAGATAGGTAACTAACTACAAACAACTGTTTAGCATCGGGATTTGTATTTATTAGGCGTGTCAGAGCAGAGAAATCAGTTCTAGTTAGTTCCATAAAGACACTAAAGAGTACAACTTTGGTCCTAATTGTGTCAAAATGGTAAGAACATACTTTTGCTTGTATGCTTATGATTAATAAAAGTGTCATTCATTACTTTTCATACATGTTAAGACTTGAGACACATTATTTCAGAGAGCTGCAGAGGTCTCTTAAGTCAGTGAGCGATACAGCACAGAGGACAAAGACACTTTCTCTATCTTTTCTAAATCTATGACATGATAAAAAGATACAAGAACTGTCATAAAAAGATTTTTTCTTATAACACGTTACTGTGATCACACTAACCATAACTAAATACTTTCATTAAAAAAAGTTCAGTGAATATTTTATCTGTGTAGCTGTGAAATATGAGTTCTGCTGATTTTGAAAACCCAATAAGAAAACATGGAAATGACAAATCACTAAACTCCTCATCAATGTTAAAATTGAGGTCCTTACTTCCAGGCATTTGTCACTAGTTTCAGTTTGTTTCTATTAAAATCAACTTGCAGAGGCTTGAAACTTGCTGATCGCCCAGTATGTTCACCCATTTTTGCCCACAACTACATTTTGAATTTCCTTCTCTGGGCTAGCCTAAGCACAGATCTGAATACATTTTCAATATCAGTATCAATAACATTTTTGGCTGAAAAGAGAGTTTTTCATATCATATTATATTTAGTCTTTGGGCACATGGGACTACTGTGTTTTCTATACATGTCATTATACTTCAGGAAAAAAACAGTGGCCAATGTAGTATAAGAACACGGCTTTAATTCATAAACTATAAAAGGAAAACAATCAAGTATTTGGTATATATGAACTCAAGATGTCAAGAGATCACTTCAAAATGTAGTTTCGGGCACAGATGGGTGAAGACACTGGGATATGCATCATGAACAATGTTTCAAGCCTCTGCAAGTTGATTTTAATAGAAGTGAACTGAAACCAGCGGCTAACACCTGGAAGAAAGGAACTCACAATGAACATTGATGGGACTTTGGCAAATGCTCAGCAGGACTGCAATGATTTGTGGTTTGTAGTTTGAAGGGCTAAAGCAGTGATGTGGTCCAGCTCTGTTGAGACCAAAGTGACTGCAGTTTTGTCCCAAAACGTAAACAAGCCAGTTAATAGTTAACTAGACTTTAAGTGTCTAACGTTAATCCTCTGGGTCATCTCTGTTACCTTGTCTCCTGGTGCTGCTGCTGTCGCTCGTTAGCCGTTAGCTAAACAGCTAACGCTGGATAACTAGCGTTAGCTGTGATTCCAATGGAAACATCACCTTCCAAGCAAACACAGCTGCCTCCGTTACAATATATTTAGATGTCAGTTAACATTTCATGAAAAAGATGTGAGAGGTGTTCCTTCAAACTGTGCCTCGGCGCTAAATTAAACGGTAGCCAGCAGCTAAACAACACGAAGTTTGTCAGGGTTGAAGTGGGTTTTTCCGCCCGCTCCGGTGTCGCTGACATTCTGACCAATCAGAGTGCAGCTCTGACAGTCCGACCAATCATAGGCGACCATGCGCTGGGCCGGTTGCTGTACAGGTCCCTGTTAGAGACAAACTGTACCAAACGCGCGGGGAGAGGGCGACAAAAGAACTGAAGTCTTAGAGAAGATTAAAATGAGAAGATTTACACATGGACTAAATCAAAAGTCTTCACAAAGTAAATAAAGGATATGATTTGAACAACCAAGATTTTTTTTTTGCAACAAGCAAAACCCGTGCTCCAGAAGATGGAATTCAAAATATTATGCAGGAGGAATATAGTCAGATTCTTAATTTCTCCTAAAACTAAAAGTAGATTTTCATCTACACAACAATCCTATTGGAGACTATGTGGAGAGAAACATGTGGAACACACTCATGTACTTTGGGAATGTCAGAAAATGAGTAGAGTAAGTATTGGGATGATGTACGGGTAAAAGCCAAGACATGTGTTGTCAAATTGTATAATCCCACCAGGGAAAATGTGGTTGCAGCCATACAAACACACTCATTGTAAATAAACATAATCACATATGGTAACATTCTAGACCAATGACAGAGACACACAGTACAAATGCAAGATCACTTCAAATGAAGACAATGCAAAAAATACTACATACATAAAATGTGCCGAGATCACGTGCAAATTCAGGCTACTAATTGTTGTGCAAACAAAGGAGACTTTGTATGTTTTTATCCTCTGAGCAGGCACTCTGTATCTACAGCCTGAAGGTAGGAGCTCAAAATCCCTCTGCAGGGGGTGATTAGGACCATAGCCTTGTGCTATATTTAGGTAATCTGATGCAGGAAATATACACCAAGACAGATATCTCATTAAAGTCTTATTAGCTGCAAACGAGAAAGCAATCACAAGGAAATGGTTCAAAGAAGACCCCCCTACTCTGAGCCACAGGCTGGACATGGCTGTAGAGTTATATGATATGGAAAGACTCACACATGTTCTGGGGATCCAGCTATCAGCGTTTCTTGAGTGTTATAAAACCCACCACAAAGACACAACTAGAACTCTTGTACCAAATGTTATATACCTAATTAGCACACATGTATATGCTTGTTCTGTATTAACTAAATGAAAAGCAATACAATTAAAGTTTGAAAAAAGATGAGAAGACTTTTTTCACTCTCATCTCTTGTGCAATAAATAATAGGCTACAAGCAGCTGCTGGTTATCTTATCTTAGCACAAAGACTGAAAAAAGACCTTTATTGTCAAGTGGAAGTATTCACATAAACAGAATTTGCCTTGGTATTTTGGTGCATAACAATAAACATAATAATAGAAAATAAAAAATAAGAAACAAGAACTGGAACAGTCCAGAAACATAAATAAAACAGAAATAATTACAGTACATTATATAAATAATTATAAAACATGTACAATACATCTGTTTTTTAAATGAAAAAAAGCTGTAGAGTTTTGTGCAGGAATGAGCAAAAATATTGACCATGGAATGTGCAAAAGTTTACAGTATGAACTATAGAGCAATGCAGAAAGACAAGCCAGCGAACAAAACCTGCATAGCATCATCTCTAAAGCCGACTAATTAACACATGATATGTTGTTTGTTTTATGTCACACAAAAAACAAAGTGTAAAAATGACATGTTGTGGTTTTACAGGGTTGCAGGACTATTTTTTTTGCTAGGTGCAGTACCTTCTTGGGGTCTCTGCTGGTTGCCTAGCAACCTCATACTAAAAACTCCTATACCCACCTTATTCCTAGCCCACTTTGTTAGTACTCCATAGCAACATGTTCATACTGCATAGCCACGAGGACATGCCCCATACAATCGTTGGATTTTGAAAAGTGAGGGGGAAATGTCCTGCGTCCCGTGTGAAAAAAAAAAAGGAAATTAATTCATTGTGCTTTTATATCCCCAGTCATGTAATCTGACATCAGCGGCCACTGTTTTTATCCACATGTCATTTTAAAGGCGGATGGATGTTAATATGATTCCCTGTATGTACACTCTCCACATATAGAAGTGTCTTGTGGCTTCTCAGCAACAGCAAGAGTGCTTTCCATTTTTAGACAGACAGGTCTGTGTGTCGCAGCTGAGGCTCTGCGTGTGTGCGTGTGTGTGTAACACTGACACATGCTCACTCTCTCTCCGCCTCCGTATTTCAGAACAGAAATGGCAGAGCTCAGTGACAGGCATCCAGATGCACCCATCATCATCAGCAGCCGCAAGACACACACGATCATCACGAACATCTGCAGCACCGCAGCATCACCGGTGTTCTTCACTACGGCAGGTCTCCTCTGCACAAATTAAGCTCTGCATGTCTTAAAAAGATAATTACTTGAATGAGCAAAGCGACACACACACATATTTGGCAGGCGAGTCGGTTGCCATAACAACCAAACAGTCAAAGCAGGGTCACTGAGTGAATCAGATGAAATGAAGCCTACATACAGTACATGTGTGTGTGTGTGTGTGTTACTGCAGAGCAGAGGGTATAAAACTCTTATATGACTGCCTGTCCTCTCCTGCAGTGTGCTCTCAGGAGGCCCTGTAGCGAGACTCAGACCGCTGTCCAATCAGAGGGAGAGCTGTGTTCACATTAAGGTAGACAGGATGTCCACTGTGATGTGATACTCACATACAGATATATATATATATATATACTGTATATATATATATATAATCCTTTCTCAATTGGGAGTCACCAAGTTCAAACAGGGCAAGTTACACTTGAGAGTTCAAACTCCTGACTTGACAACGCAACACGCTCAATTAACCATTCACACCTAAGCCCCGCCCTCCTTCGTTTACTGTTGCTACGCCTGTAACAGAGAGATGAGAGATGAGAGATGAGAGAGACAGAGAGAGTGGTGAGTTAAAAACGTTATCAGGGTGTTTTCTGGTCCTATTCTGATCGTGGTAGTAAACCTCTTTTACCACACCTTTGTCACACTGCAGGGGGACATACCTCAACAACTTAAACTTGGCTCTTTAATTGTGTTTCATGTTTTTATTAAACTGATTTTTTTTAAATTTGTGCATTAGAGATAGCGAGGATAATACATTTATTAAAGTAGTCTTAGTAGGGAGAACAAGACGAGCAGTTCATGTTTAACCTCATGCTACTGCAACCTTTCCATTAATCTGATGGCATTCAATTCAGAATTGCAGATTACCATAAAGGTGGGCGTGTCTGAAACAATAGGCCAATTTGGACAACAATAAACAAAAGCAGCTTCTCACTTCTAGCCAACGACGATGGATTTAGTTGGATAAAATGATAAAATGACAACTATCCCTAGCAGATTTTGTAGCTAGCTAGTGTGAGTCTCCAACTGACTTTTTAATGTCTCCAGCTGATTCATTTAAAATGAGAACCCTGCTATAAGGTTTTAAATATTTACATGTGATATATAAGTGTCAACCATGAAGGAAAAATGCACGAGCCTACAGTTGACATAGGACCACTATTGTACATTTGTTTTTCTTATCGACAAAAATACTGGTTATGTATGTTATGTTCCTGCAGCACAATTGCAGATTAAAATGAGCTACGTAGTTTTATTAGGACTTTTATTGCAAACTCATGGGACCGAACCTTTGAAATCAGTGATTAGTTAAAGTGCTTTGGCCTCAGTTATTAACAGCTGCTATAATTCCTACAAACCACCAGATGCTCTATCACTGTGCTTGCTGAGTTCAATGGCCCGAGGTTTCTTTTTTCGGGACACACAGAAAGAAAGTCCGAAAGATTCATAACGGTAAACACACAAGCTTCGGCCGTTTCAATGGATGTGGACTCAACGGCCCGTGTGAAAGCGACCTTATGTTGGATCAGGTCTCCTCAGGTCTAACTGTCCTCTGGTCCCTTCATATCGGATCACTCTTTCTTTTTTAATTAAATTTGTGCAGACTGAAATTCTCAAAAATTCTGGACCTTATTTGAAGGAGAAGACCTCTTGTAGACAGGGGCAGGGAGGGACTACATCTCCCAGCATGCCTTGAGCAGCATCTGCTGGAGGATCCTGGATGAATAGCTAAACGATAGATAGTTGGATGGTGTGTTTCCTCTGTTACTGTGTGCATCGCTGCAGTACAGGCTCCCCTCCTGCACACGTCGAGGCTTCATGAGGAGTTTCAGTCAGAGAGGAAGACATCCAGAGGGAGACCGCTGCATCTGATTGGCTGATGACCCTTAACAGGCCACCAATCGGACACCATCCTTACTGTGTGACTGCGTGTGTTTCCCTCTCCGTCTCTGAACGTCAGCCTGCGCATATTTTTATGTTTGCAGAGCTGCATGCATGCATGAGTGTGTGCGTTAGTGCAGGATGCTAAAACCTGGAGCTGTGAAGGAGGGGGAGGGGCAGACGCTGAAGAAATAGATGAAAAAAGAAAGAAAGACTTTAATATAGAAGAGAAGAAGGGTGGAGGAGGATAGTTGGGAGAGGACAGATGCTGAGGAGAGAGTGATAGTGAAAGGCACGCTGAGGAGAGATTGACGGAGGGAGTGAGGAGGAGGAGGAGGAGGAGGAGGAGACGATCTGTTGGAGGAAGCAGCAGCATCGTTGATTTTTACAGGAACCAAGGCAGCTGTCCTCTGTTGCCGTGACGATGGGCTGCTGGCTCTCTGGACCGTGGATGGGTGACCAAACGGTGAGCGTCCAAAGACCTTTCCACAATGATATAAATGATGCTATGACCGTTTCATGACGTCTCATTTAAAGAAGATGGAACTGAGCTCTGTAAGAGGCGTTCAGGTTTGTGTGTGAGTGTGTGAGTGTGTGTGCGATGCAGACGCAAAATGGTATAATTTCATGATTTCTGCAGGAGTCTGCATTTGTGTGCGTGTATAATAAACCTAATTTATGTGTGTTTAAATCTCAAACAGTTTATGTCAATTTATTTTTGTTAGTATGTAGAATTTTCATGCTGGGTGCAAGAATGTGGTTCATTTTCGTCATCTCCATCTGCTGACAGCTCACAGTCGTTCTGCTGCCGTCCTCTGTATCCACACACAGGTGCCATTTTGTGCTTCTCAGCTCATGCTATCTGTGTGTGTGTGTCTGGTTGAATGTAGCAGAAGGTGACTCATGGTAGTGATGTGCTGGAGTTAACAATAATGTTCATGCGTCTTATTCGACTGATGCTGAGCTGCGTGTGTGTGTGTGTGTGTGTGTGTGTGTGTGTGTGTGTGTGTGTGT
>CALSBV010010288.1:1085616-1098521 GCA_943590825.1 Bovichtus diacanthus
GTGTGTGTGTGTGTGTGTGTGTGTGTGTGTGTGTGTGTGTGTGTGTATGTATGTGTGTGTGTGCGCGTGCGTGTGTGTGTGAAGCAGGATGAGACTGATGCTAGCTCGTAGGTGTTAACCCTTTAGTGGAAAAATGGACACCATGTTCACATTCGTCATATTTTATTTGAATGGCTCAAAATTCGACCGTTGTCACATTAGAATAATTCCACCAGCTGTCTGCAGGCAGAGCTGTGTCTTGTGACCCAGTTGCATAATGTCGACTAATTCAGAGTTTTCAGTCTGTAGTGTGTTTACACACACACAAAAAAAAGACTAGAAGTGTATTTAAAATGGCAGCGTGCAAACTAAAATTTGATTGTGCTGTGTTGATGCTGTTTTCCCAAAATGCACATCTGGATCAGAGCATTCCTTTAGTGATTCAGTCTGTTACTCCCATGAAGTTGTTGGCCTTGTGAGGGACAGATTTAAAAGAGAGTGGTGCAGCAGAGGCTGAGATGTGTCGACTTTTAGACCTTAGTATCAGGCAAACTCCTACAGCACTTGATCTCAAATTTCCCATAATGCAACTATATAGCATCTTAATATTTAGACCCTCTCTGCCTGGTAAACAGCCATATCTTTAAAACTCCACCCCAGCCTTTCTGTTATACGTCCTCAAGCCCAAACTGACACAACCCTGGTGACATCCCTGTGACATCATCAGGGTTACCGTCGCCATCTCAACCTTAATTGACACGAGAGGATTGAGCAAAGTACAACTGAAAGGGGACCAAAATGTTACAATTAACTTTCATGAACTGAAAGCACACTGTGAAAGAGTTGAAGTTGGAAGACGAAAACAACCGCGTGGTAGCGACCAGTCAATCACGAGGTAGCCACGCCCAAAAGCACACGCTGCTTATCGTCTGTTTTACTCTAAATGGGACCATCATTTACAAAATGAACATCGTGCTGTATTGAATACGTTACATTGAAACTACAATTAAGACCATAAACTCGTCCGTGAAACGTTTATGAGGTAATAAATCAAGTGAGAAGTAGAGTCATTTTCTCATAAAGTTCTTTGAAACTGGACTTCTTTTTGCAACCGGAGGAGTTGCCCCTGCTGGCCATTAGAGAGAATGCAAGTTTAAGTCACCTGCACATTGGCTTCGCTTTACTGGGACCAGTAAAGGGACAACGTAGGTTGTCGCTTGGGTATTATATACCATCTCTGGAGGTCATCTAGGGTTAAATTAATTAAAGTGATGCAAAAATCATATACAAATGTCAATATTGTCATAAATCCATCCTGCTCATTGATTTATAACCTTGCTAACAATTGCCAAAGAACGAAGAATCTTGTGCTTACCTACCCTAGCAAACACTAATGATGTACATTCAGCAGTGTACAGTGCTGCTGCAGTTCTTTGTCAGAAAAATAATTGTTGACCATTTTGTTAATGTTATGATAATGTTAGGCGTCTTCTTACATGTGAATGAGACATGAGTTAGCTGGTTACAGTTCGCGATGACAATAATGCGCTGTGCTCCCCATTGCTTACTGGTGGACCTCCAGCTGTGCAGGCAGCACCACTCATGTGTTTTGGGGGAGTGGTTTTAAAGGGAGGCCTGTTGCAAAAGTTGCCTACCCCAGCTTTAAATGATTAACATCAAATTGATGGATAGCCTTTTTTTTTCAAAACAGGTTTTATCATTATAATCAGAGGCTTTGACGAGATCAGAAGATATAGTGTAAATCCACTAATCAATACTTTCATATAAACATTTAATTAATTGCGTAATGTGTAATGGTAAAGTGTCTCTGGTAGTTGTGAATCCACAGAGAACTCTGCAACTCTCAGGAGCTTTTTAGCATCTTCAAGCTCATAGTTTTGGTTTATGACACATTTATTTTTTTGTTCATAGACTGTATATAAAGACAGACGACGACCGATTGGATTGGGCAGGTTTATGCGCAGAGCTTTGATACAGCCGCTCCACACATAAACCAACCGGATCCAGTCGAGAGCAAAGCCACGACTTGTTAGCGTGAGAGACACCTGCTGTACTTAACTGACGTTAGCACCACGGTAGCTGTTTGACTACAAAAGACAACTAACCATGATGTCTCTATAAACACACTTAGAATCAAATGAATTCTATTACAGAGACTTGTGATTCGTGTATCAGAAACGTCATCTGCGTATCTTTGTGGAGACCAACCAGAGCTAAAAGTAGAGCGAGCGTTGCACTTAAACTCATCACACAAACATGATCATCTGGCTCTGTCTGCTGAATGTGGGAACAGCCAGGTGTTTGCTAACATGACATCGCTTCTCTTACTCTGTCTGCTTGTCTCAGTTGAGTGGGCGGAGTCTTGCAAACCTGAGCCAGCGGGATGCTCTGCGGATCCTGGCAGCCAGTCAGCGTCCAATCACCATGCAGATCAAGGGTCAGAGGGGGTGTGGCACCGAGGCAGACAGGGGAATCTGGGAGCCCCTCCCCCTCAACCTGCAGCATCTTAACCTGCCACTCCCACTGATGGGGGCGGGGCACAACGCCTCCAGCCCCTCCTACCAGGACAGGTACACACATACAAAAGACAATGTGATTCAGATCTGTGCATCTTAATGACAGTCAGAGCTGTTAGCTGCTGTTTAAAACCGCTTCAATACAAATTTAACAAAAAAAATGTTCACAACCTGGTTCTTGTTTTTGAGTTTTGCTGTTAAAACTGTAAACTGAGAACCAGAATCCTCCTGTCACTACTCACCTTTATCATGATTTCATTTGCATGGATACATATAATATAGCTGACAACCACAATGAAATTAATGTTTTCAAAGAGTCAGTGCAAGCATCTAACCGTGTGTGTCCTTTACACGAACAACTACACAAAGTTATTTTTTTTAAACTGATGTCTTAGAAATGAGCAATGAAGTTAGTGAGAATAAAGTTATCATGATGAATAGCAATGATGGACAAAAGGAGTATATTAGAATCTTTAGTTATGCTTAGCAGGACTTAACAGGATTTAAAAAATGTTATTTAGTCTTGAAAAGGTCTTAATTAGGTCTTAATTCTGTGTTCTTGTTGTCTGTCTCAGACATTATTACAGCCATCTGTCTCTGCCACAAGACCACTGTGAAGGAGGACGGTACAGCTACCTGTCCAGCTCCCCACGGGACACAGTGGACATGGGCCACCAGGTGACACTAAGAACCACACACTAAGAAGGCTTTACACTGTCAGTTTAGCTCAGATTGACAAAACATTCCTGCAATTAGTAAGAACATACATCCCATAAACATACAGAAGCTTCTTGTTGTTTTGTTGTTTCTCATTTTCTTTGTTTCACGTCATGAATCCCTCAGGATCCAGAACTGACCGGTCGTGGACCAAAGGGACAGAACTGCCTGATGGGATGTTGCAATGCAAACTTAGAGGAACCTAACGGCTGCCACAGTCAGGTGTCCAAAACTGTGCTGTGTATCGAATAGTTTCAATAATTGTACCGATTAAGATCCTGGAGTTTCAGTACTTTCCAAATAATGCCTTTCACGTTCTGAGCAGAAATGACAGAAACTGAGATGGAGAGTGATTGTTCTATATTCTTTGCTCTATCTTTAAAAAGCAAATATCAATAACAATATAAATTGAAACAAATATTTATTAGCTTAATTCAAAAGATCCTTGTTCTAGAAGACTATAGCTACAACTTCCCCAACACATTTATTTCAGTTATCCTGCTGATATTAATCTTATGATTAACTGAAGTGCTCCTGGCTTAATGTGCAGGGTGTGGCAGTGCATTTTGCCCACTCTTATGGTGTTTGTGCTGCAGTTATTTAGTGTGTTGGTGTGTAAACCTGTGTAAATGATGGTACTGAAGATGGCTCTTGTTGCAGACGGATGACGAGGACTTCATGCTGGAGAAGCCGATGGGCTTCCTGCCCCTCCACCATGAGCTGGACAGCGGTCTGGGCTGGACGGACGGCTCCCTCCACCAGGGGGACCTCTCGGGGCTGGAGACCGAGGAAGGAGGCCTGGAGGACTGTCATTCACATGGGGCTCTCGCATCGGGGGGTTGTGGGGGCTTCGGAGGCGGCGGCTCTCCTTCCTCTGAGTCCTTTATTTCCTCGGAGCTCAGCGACTCGGGCTTCTACAGCGTTAGCACTGGGGAGTTCAGGCACTTCCAAAGGCTGCTGGAGAAGCGAATGCGGCTGTACAATGCCAGGCTGCAACATCAGGGCGAATCCTGCGAGAGGCGGGAGCGGCGTGACAGCTGTCCCAAGAGCCACCGCGAACTGCTGGAGGCCATCCCTGAGGCGCTGACCATGCAGCCTCAGTGTCAGCGCCTGCAGCTCGAGATGGAGGAAGGCACTGGGCCCATCATGGATCTCCCACCGCGTGGACTTTTCAGGTAGGAGCTGGTAGAATAACTGCCCCGGCAAAATGACAAGGTGTAGTTAGAATATCAAATTACAAAGCAACATCATGTACAGACACAGTCTTGCTGCTGTTAGTCTAATATGAGTATCAGTTGCACCCAAATGAAAATACTTAGTGAAAGCCTAAAATTTTGCCACCAAACCCCATGTTTCCATGGTAACAATCAATGACACCTGTTGACAAAATATGGCTCAGTCAGTGGTAACAACGTTGAGATAGAAATAAGACAGCAGTTTCCCTTTAGGAAATGTATCAATTGTTTTCTGCCTTTGCTTCACTTATAAATTAATATTATTAGTCCCAAAGTGCAAAGTTTTCCAAGACAAGACAAGACAGTATTGACAGTATTAAGTACAGTTTAGTCTCTCGTTTAAACCAATTTAAACCCTTTTAAAACATCACTACATTCCCAAATTACACCAGTCTAAACCAGGTTCTATATTCTTTAAACTAATTTCTGTTAATGCAAGTTTTCTGAAGTTAAAAGACCAAATGTTTGAAGCAAGAATTTGTTTTAATTTACCAAGAACAACTAACAAATTAGTAAAGAATGTCATAGCTTTGTGCAATAGATGAACTTGTATATCTATCTGAAGTTTGTTTGTTTGATGGATTAAACCTTTTTGCTCTGCTCTGATCTATGTCCTCAAACATGTGTCATTGCTGTTTGTTTGTTGACTTTACCGTTTCTATTTTCAGGGTTTCATCTGTCCAGTTCCATAAAGCTGACCGGCCCTGTCTGAACCGTCACAGCTCCAGCAGTGGAGCCCTGTTCAACCCCTCCCACGCCCATGCTGCAGTCTCACGAATGACTGCCCCGGTCCTCTCCACCTGCAGCACCCCCTCCAGCCACCGGAGACCACTAGTACCCATGCAGCAGCACCACCAGGGCTCCAGTTCAATGGGGATGCTGAGGAGAAGCCGAACTCTGCACCATCGCCCTCCTCCGCAGGAGTATCGCCGCCGGGCCAGCCACCCAGCTTCCCCTTCCTACTGCGCAGAAACCCTGCACCACTGCGGAGGTGTGCCGCAACATAACGTCCTGCCATCCGTCCTGCCAGAGGATGGTGAGCTAGTGGCTGGTGTGTTGGCTTCTCACCCAGCAGGCCTGGCCCTCCCACCACAACAACACCCCACCGCTCTGGGGCATATGAGGGGTGCCAACACCCATGAGCGATGCTACGACAACAACTCTAATGCTCAGATCGCTTCCCATGACTGGTGGCACTCGCAAGAAAGAAGCTTGATGCCTGAGCAACTGGTGGCAGAAAGGGACAGAGAGATCGAGAGGGAACTGGAACAAAAAATGCAAATGCATGAGAAAGAGCTGGAGAGGGAGAGGGAAGCACAAATTCAAGAAGAGATGGAGCGAGAGAGGCAGCAGGAGCTGGTGAGGAGCCGAGCCAGAGAGCAGCAGCACCTCCAGAGTTTAGTCCACCCTCCTCAGACTGGAGATGTCAACGACACCTGGCCGAAACCAGCCATCCGTCAGTCCCTGGGTGGTGGGGTAGGCAGAGGTCTCTACAGCACCCTGGAGGGCCACACAGGGGCTGGCTGTGCTGTTGGTTGGGATGCAAAGAAAGGACACATTAATGCGAGTTCAAGCCCTAATCCCAGTTCTGGTTTTCAGCCAAAACTTAACCCAAGCTCCAAACCCAACACAACCTCACGGATCTCCAGGAACCAGCTCCTGAGAGACCGGGCGTCTCAGCTGGCGGATGAACGCAGTGGAATGAGCACAGATGAGGAGACCAATACCGACATGTTGATGGGTCGTTACTGGAGTCGAATGGAGAGAAGGGAACACTTCCTGTTGGCCCGTGAGCAGAGGCAGCAGCAGCTGCAGGCCAGAGGAGCGACAATACGAGACGCCATCATCAGGGGAGGAGCCATCGCTGGAGGAGGAGGAGTCTCTCTTGGAGACAGAGGTGTGCTGGACAGCAGAGGCGGAGCTTTTGCAGAAGGGAGGTGCAACACGGTCCTGGAGCTGAGTCAGAGAAAGTTGAGTCGTCTGAGGAACAGGAAGCTGTTGGATGACTGGACGACAGTAGAGGAGCTGCTGACTCATGGGACCAGGCTGAACAACCAGGAGGACATGCTGTGTACCAGCTCCTTGCTGACGGTCACCACCGTCTAACTGCATGGGCACCACGTCTTACTGTAACTCTGTATGAGTGTGTGTGATGTTAAGCTAACAATACGACATTTTAATGATTTATCTTGTTCTATATTTTCCAAAGTCAACAGAAATATGGATATAAGTTTCATCTTTGTGTGTCCAGTACAGAGATCCAGGACGTGTTTAGCCTAGCTAAGCACAAAGACTGGAAGCAGGGGAAAAATGCTAGCATAGCTTAATCTATAACTAAAAATACACTTTACAATAACTCCAAAACTGTCTGATTCAAATGAACAGTTGGATTGTACTTAATGCATCTGTGTAGCTGCGTGGGTCTGTAAGGGTCTATGTAGTTATGTAGGGCCCTATCTTACACCCGGCGGCAGCAACTGTCATTGCTAGTTTCAGACCGTCACAGTTGTCATTCTCACTCCCAGTGCCCATGTTGTGTTATTAGCACTAATTGTGTCATGATGAGTACACACGTATTGTTCTTAACGGCAGCGTTTGGGCAGCTGCATTACGCCTCACCGGCAGAGCCGAGCTGCAGCCTCTGGAGGATTCCAGTCTCTTTTAGACCGAGTCCCCAATGGATTGCATCGGAAAGCAATAGAGTTTTGATTATTATAATTGTAGAATCCGCAATCTGAACACAACGCACACAGTGCAGGCACACCTGGCTTTTGTAGAGAATGGGAAATGACACTCCAAAAACTCAACACACCGATGATTATTTAAGAGATTAAATCCAACCCCTTTGCGCCATGCACTTTAGACCACGCAATTTAGACCATTTAAATAGTGCCCGCAATTTCCCTCTTCTCAGGTCCATGCACACCCTCTATGGAGCATGCCACCCCGAGTATTTCTGAGACTCTTTTCATCCACTTACCAAGAACAGGGTCCTCTTCATCTTGGTCCTCGAAGCACAAAGATGAAACTGATGTCCATCTTGTCATATGACTCTGGGAAAGATGGACATGTCGGACTGTTCGTTTAATGAATGTGTGCGAGAAAGGGAACCTCACTGTCATTGCTGTACATCACCTCAACTGATAGCTTTATGTGTGGGTGTGGGACCACTGTACAGCACTCTGGACAACATGTGTGTGTCAGTGCATGACGCTTGTAAAGACAAACAACCAAACAAGGTCAAACAAGCGTGTATGTTTGCATCATGTGTTTATGCTACATCTTATGCTACATTTACTTCACAGAATCTTTTACAAAATTACAAAAATGTGTGTTCAGACTCAAATCTTCAAACAGAACATGAGATTTTCGGGGAGCAATACTGTTCTGCGTGATGTACCTGGCTGTGCACTAATGATAAATCACATACGACTACTTTGACATCAGGGCCACAGAACACATCAACTGTAGCAATGCAGACAATGACAACTGAGATTTGATACCAAATCCTGAATGGTTTTTATAGAAACTCTGTTTACAATTAAAATATCAGTCGGTAGGAGCTTTTGTAACGGAAAATGAAAAACGCGACCTGATTTACTTGGTTGTGAAACACTAGTGAAACCGTGTTGATCAGGGATGGGGAACCATGTGCCACGGAGGTTTGCAGAGAATTTCGACCACAGCTTCATGTAAAATCAGCTACTGTCGTGTTTCGCTTGGAGTTTATGCCGCAATCACGTCATATTTCTCAGAGCACACTCAGAAAACACGTTCACGCCAACCTCTTAGTTGTAATTCTAAATTGGAGGTATCAGGAATTTCAGATGTTTGCAATGTCACCGCCACCGGCAGTTACAACTAAATAAAATCCACTATTAACACTGATATAATTGATATTTAAAAAAGCTACAAATTGTGCATCATATTAGCTAATAATGGGTATGTCATTTCCATGTATCTGGTATGGCTACAAAGCTAGCAACAGACTTGTTACAAGCTGCCCATGGTTGACACCACCTCCAGTGTTTCCACTGTAAACACGGCTGCAGCTGTGGCACGCCAACGCGCTTGCGAACACGCAGTTATTTGCGATGACTTAACATTTTTAATGTGCTGCTGCAGCTCGCCGTGTGTCCGTGGCAAACACAGAAACCACAACCACACAGAACAATCCATCATGAGTGCCATAAATGATACAGCTCTTCGAAAAGAAAGCACCGTAGTGTGTGAAGTCGTAATAACAAGAGGTTTTTTTCTCCCATTGTTACTGTTCTGCTGACAAGGCGTGAATGCAGCATAAAGATTTTTGGCCCTTCATGGTCCATGGCTCCCTGTTCCTGCTGGTGTCTTTACTGTTGGCAGGATGTTTACAGATCTACCTACCCAGGTAACAGCTTATGCATGTTTACTGAAATCTACAGTGATGCGTTGACTGTGTGGAGACAATTTCAAAGAGAAGAAGATCAACCACAAGTCAACTTTACGTGAGGTTGTCCAGACTGCTGCAGTGTCTGTACAGTCAGGACAGACAGCGCTCAAGTCGGCTTTGACATTCCACTAAAAGTGTGAGTAAATCTGAAATCTCCTGATTCCAGGTCTGTAGTTCGGGAAAATGTGCAATAATACCTCAAGCTAGTTTTACAATGACAGTGGTGTGTGCACTTCCTGTCAGGTGTCCATCGAATGCAGTAACTCGTTTTAAATCAAACAGATGCACAAACGTGACGAGTCACCGCAAGTGCACAGTAATCCTAGAATCTAAAATGGCAAGAGCAACGGTTATGTAGATATTTACATTATTTCTTTACATTGTTTTCCATGAGAGGGACCTAAGAAAACAACTTTTTGCACATCGTTTTTTATACGAAAAGTTTTCCCTACCTTTCTGTACCAGGGACCGAGGCCAGTGGAACGACTGTAGATAGAACGACTGTGTGTTGATGTTTTCTTTATAAACTATCATAGTGATTTATGGAGGAAAAAATAAGGTTATTGTCATTGTGTTGGACATATTTCAATATTTTTCTTGTCGTGGTTACAAAACCAATGTGAACAGTTTTATGATCTTTAAAATCTACTTAATTTACTTAAAAGCTGGTGAAACTTTGATTTACCATTTTCAAAGAGTGAACACAAAATGTGAATATTATTGTCTCTTTAAATGGCTAAATTGAATTTTACTGTTGTTTTGTGTCATTATGACATGTACATATTGATTTTGTCAGAAAGTGCAGATGAGGTAGGAGTTAGTAACAGAACATGTTGATGCCATCAGACACCTCCAGTGGTTTATCATGTGATTCTGTAGGTTTATAGCGGAGTTATGGAGGCTGTAAATATGGCACACAGATTAACATTGTAGTATTAGTATGTTCAACACTCACAATATTGTCAAAATTCATGGAAAGTAGTTCAGTTTGTTCTGAATGTTAAATGTGGCATACATTAATTATGAGTAGGATCATTGACACTTTAATGCTTAAAGGAGCACTACAACATTTTAGATAAATCTTCTTGTTCTCCGTCTTCCCCAGAGTCAGATGTTTCAGATGGATATCAGTTTCATCTCTGTCCAGTACACACAACACCACTTGTTTAGCACAGCTTAGCAAGAGCACTAGAAGGAAGAGACAAAACTTTTTGTTTATGTTTATTTTCAATTATTGAACAGGTGTAGAAATATAAAAAGGACAAGTTGTGGTATTACAATATGTGTGTTAAGCGTAGTTGGCCCAAAGAGGGTAAACAGGAGTAAACTGCCAGCATATGTCCATCAAAAGCGAAACAATGCTCGCAGTGCTTTGAGCTTCATGCTAACGTCAATATGGTAACATGCTCACAATGACATTATCATGCTGATGTTTAGCAGGCATTGGTTTACCATGTCAGCATGCTAACGTTTGTCAAAAAGCTCTAAACATACAGCTGAGGCTGATGGTAACCAATTGGCAAAATTAAAATGTTGACCAGATGATAAAACTACATAAAAAGTCAGTGTATATTGAAAATGATTACAATGAATCCTGAGGGTGTCATGAATGTCTAAACCACATTTCTTGGAAATCCATCCAATAGGTGTTGAGGTATTTCCGTCTGGACCAGTGGTGGTGTGTGTTAGAACCATGCCACTTGTGCGGCTAGAGAAAAGACCCTAACAACTCCAACAACAACTTTCTGATGTATCTGTTGTATCCTGCTGGCTAACAAGCGAGTCATCAATCCAACAATTTGCTAACTGCCTAAAGATAGAGTCCAAAGTCCAAGTCTCTCTGGCAGAATTGAAATTGCAACACAAAAGGCCTTTTTCCTTTTAATTAAGTTGACTTAAAACTACCTGGACAGCTACAAAGATTGCTTCATTTCACTGGTAAATTTCAAAACTCTGATCGGCTCTGTTGTTTTTTTTCAACCAGGGGAATAGCAGTCCCTCACGAAACCAGCCATAGAATCTCTGAACAATCGGAGATGTGAGAATTGATTCAGAGGTCTAGAACCAGGCGAAGCCGGGCGCAGTGACTGCATGCACGATCTAAAAGTTCTGTCCTCATAGTGGAGTTGCCAGACCTAAGCAGTTGGTTAGTTTCATCAGACAGCTTTAGCGCTAGGCTAGCAGTATCCCTTTTGCTCCCAGTCTTTGTGCTGAGCTAAGCACGTCCTGGGCCTTGGAAACTGATATCCATCCTCTTATCTGACCCGGGTGAAGGCAGAGAACAAGATGATTTACAGAAATGTAAAAATGTTTGTTTAAAACACTTTAAACACTCGGACTGAGAGAGAAAATAGGTGGAATTGGTTTGTTTCCACGTTTTCCCTCTCTCTCCCAGCTGTGACTCAAACAGTCTGAATAATGGATGACGAAGAAAGAATTTTTCTTTCCCACCCGCCCCCGCCTTCACTCTCTTTGCTTACGTTACACAAGGACACTGAGAGCTGAAAATAGCGCTGCTGTCCTCATGTGATGTGAAATTAAAAGCACACTGGAGCGGAGACACTTGCTGCTGGGGAACTCAACACTTGTTTCACTCCATCCGACAATCCCCCCATCCAGCCTGCAAAACCACCTCCATCTGTCTGTGCAAGGGTACTTTTCACAACAGCAAGCTTTTTGGAATATGATGATGTACATGTGATTGTAATAAAGAGATTTTAATTAGCTATGACATGGTGGTTTTGTGTTTTCATTGATAAGTTAACAACACATGTCTGACATTTGGGACGTCTTAATGTTCATATATTTGCAGCAAAGTTTGGTATCTAATTTATTCATAAATGTTTTGAGTAGGCAAATTAATCTATTGCCGTAATAAATTATAAATTGAGGCCAAATTATTTATGTACAGTGTATGAACAGTTCTATGGTCTGAACCTACATGAGTTCATCATACATTAACACACATTGGATCATTCATGTGTTAACCATTCAATAAAGAAGTCATTTACTTTTCTTTTTTTATCAGGTGTTGCCAAGGTTAGAATAAATGCAGTTGGTTAAAAAAATAAAAATGATAAAATAAAAAAAACACAAATCCTGAATGAGCGTGGACACTCAGAGTGAACTTCAGAAAGAGAAGAAGTAAGAGGTTACTTATAATCAATGAATTTGAAGTCACATCCGTGGATAAAGACCCTGAGATGCAGATGCATTTCTGAAGGGAAAGTAGCCGCAGGGGTTGCATCTGTATGTGTTGCTGATACAGTAGGATTGTCTTTTAATTAAGTACTTATATTTAATTGATTTTTGACATTTTTAAATGCAGTGGGTCATAATTAGTCAACAGACTCAGTGGGGGTATTTTCAGAGGGCCACACATTGTATTGATCCTCCTAAAAGCAGGGAATAGACAAGAGTGTGTGAAACCAGGGAAAAGTGACTCACAGAAACCCCAGGGGACAAAAGATCAAGACCTCTGCCCTGAAGAGACAGGCATCAGAATGATTCTTACAAAACACTGTATATGGCATAACATTACACTTTAAACCGAGATGTCCGATACAAATTATTTTTATAAAACATGTTGGTATATCTTCTTGTCCATAGTCTCAATGACATGGTCTTCAAAAGGGGGTCCGCGGAGGTACTGCAGGGGGGTCGCAATATGTTTGGTTGATTACACAATTCTTTATATTTTTTACATAATTTCTTTTTTCTTCTGAAATAAGTTTAGAAATTACACTTTCAATCAACTAAGTTACACCTCCATAGTTTCCAATAAGTATTGTAGCATCCAGTGACATACTGCTGACCAATTCTCCACTGATGTTTTATTTAGTTACATGTAAGTCATCCAGTAATTTGTACCCTACAGAATACAAGTGAGTCTTACACGTTTTACTTTATGTAAAGTCTATGGTTCACTGCACATGTGTGATGCATTAAATTCACTTATCTCCATCTGTTCCTGAGATCTCACTATTGTCCCCTTCTAACATGACT
>CALSBV010010288.1:1138521-1152854 GCA_943590825.1 Bovichtus diacanthus
AGACCAGAGTTACTGCCAGACAAACTGAGATGATCACATTGGTCAAAAGTTATTATCAGACATATTATTCTGAAATGTAATAGGAGGTGTCTGTACAAAGTGTTCTAATTAATCTCAAAGCCTTATAGGACTGACAATTTTGGGAATAGTTCAAATTTTAAAAAATGAAATATTGTTTTTGGAAAACATTGAGTCGCACAAAAGTGTATTCTATGAGCACCATATATTCTCTTATTGATTTATCAATACAATCAAATATTGGGCAGCATTATGACACCTGCCTTAAAGTCCTATACGTCAATATTGAGCCAGTGACAGGAATTGCCAATTCTCAGCTACTTTCTAGTAGCACTGTTTCCTTTTTTGATGTGCTTGATTTACTCGTTACTATGTAAAAAGATTATTGACCCATGTTGGGTCTGAAGTCATCTATTCTGTCATCAACATGTTCTGTTGTGTCAACAGTACAAATGTTTATCTGAAAGTTATTTCCTCTCATTGTAAGAGAGTTGGTTTGCCCTGTTTAGCTCGTACTAAACGATATCCTGTGTTTTAAAAAACAACAACTCTATTTGAGCACATTTTCTTGGACTACAAGTGTTTGCCGTGATGCATCATCACCACGAGTGCCTCTATGATGTGACCCATTCAATACTTTTGAATAAAAAACATCAACTGAATCTTGAGTCATTTCATCATTGAAAGAATTGAAAAGTGAACAACTTTATCTGAATGCAACGACAACGCAGGGATTACATTATTTATTGGACACATTGAACTGGATTGCAAGAGTTTTTGTTATGGCTGATGATAGTGTCTCCATCCCTCAGTGCGTCGTCATCTGCAGAATATTTAAACACTTTATCTTTCTATTATGGCAAAGTACTACCCTCTAGTGGTTAGTGTATGTATGTGCCATTAAACACATGGATAGCTGAATTACTCAATTTAGTTGTGAAATACAATTGACCCCTTCACATAAAGTTTTCCTCTTTTGTTTCCCCTTTAGTAGCTTTAGTGGTTTAAGGTTCGTAAAAAACATCTTATTCCACCTTGTGTCACAGTATCACAAATATCTTCTCTAACAGCTCATTCCAACTTTTTACTGAAGCTTTATGTTGCGTCAAATAGGCTATTTAGACCCAAGACTTCATATTTTTCAATCAAATATGTTACAGATCTTGTGCATTATTTATACAAACAAACAACCTGACATATTCAGTACTTCTGTAAACTTTGGGAACTCTACTAGAATTAAAAAATTAAGTTCAGTAGGTTTCAAGTGTGGCTTCAACGCATACATTTGTTCTGATTTACCAACCTACGAGCTGCTGCTTGTTAAAGTTAATGTTTAATAGTCAAAACAACTCAGCTACAATAATACTGTATTCGACTATAGTTGTTACTTCACCTCTAAGTCCTGTTTCAGAAGTCAAAACTTAAATAAGTACATAGCTTGTTCTAATAGTTTGCCATTATGTAGTCAGAATATTTTCAATATATTAATTGTGTGTTCTCTATAATATAGTGAAATTTTACCATTGTTTAGGTGGAGGTAGTTTATGTCTCTTCCTGCACTGTATGTTATTTGTTATTTTTGTTATGTTTGTGTATTTTTTTAATTGTGCAAATAAACTTGTTTGTTGAAAACAATTTGTTTTCTAAAAATATATATATTATATTATATATATTTCTTTGCATCTATAATAGTATGAGCAAATTGACAACAATAAACCTAAGAAAACAAATGTTGTATCACATCAAATGTTCAATACTACAAATTATTTTTTTTATATATTGCACCAATCTCAAATACCCACAATATTGCAGTTTTTTACTCCTTTTTAAAATAAATGGTGCCACTTTTGAGTGTACGTGCCATTAACCATTAATTAATAGACATAAAACAAGTGAACACATGTCTACAGCACAACTCACACGCCTCTCGGTGAACGCGGATGCTGATAGGCCGTTGGGGAGCGCGCACGTACGCACGCCGCGCACGCAACGTCAAATCGTTCCCAACCATGGCGGAATTTGTTCGGCTTGACAGCAGCACAAGTACTCATACCATGGATAAAAGCATCACTCTTCCGCCTGACGAAATATTCCGCAATTTGGAGAACGCAAAGCGGTTTGCGATAGACATAGGTACCTGGGAATGTAAAAGTTTAATTGTTTTCTTCTGTCACTTTTGCGCAAATGTAGCTAATCTCCAGCTTTGCCGCAGCCTGGCACAATGACAACACATGACTTTAAGTGAAAGTAAACAAGACAAAGCTAACATTAGCCGCTGGAATTCATGTCTAAATTGAGTTTGTTTGACAGCAAATCTGTTTGCATTGAAGGTGGAAGTCTCACGAGGCTCCGGGCTTATCTTCGTCTGATAAAAAGGACGTCTGCCAAACAAATCTGCCCAACTTTTCAAGTACAACAGCGTTGGTGTTAGCTGCTAGCTAGCTAACCTGTGTGCAGGTTTTGGTCGTGTCTTGTTTAGATATCTAGCTTGTGTCACTGCGGGTTTCTGACCGGACAGTGTCCATGCTGTGTCTCCTGAACAGGTGGATCCCTCACAAAGCTCGCATACTACTCAACTGTTCAACACAAGGTGGCCAAAGTACGATCTTTCGACCACACCACAAAGGTAATTATTTGTTTTTACACTGGTTTCTGTAAAAGCTCTGGTGTCAAGCTTTCCTACATCCCACAACTGCATGGTACCAACATATGCTCGCTAAAACTAAACTAGATAACAGATGCAATGTCAATAACAGGACATAATGTTTCCCATTTTGTGTTTCTGTCTCGTCTGTGTCCCCAGGAGGCCACCAGTGACAATGTCTATGAAATATCCGTGCAGGAAGAGGTCACTGCACGCCTGCACTTCATCAAGTTTGAAAATGCCTACATTGAAACATGCTTGGACTTTATCAAAGACCACCTGGTCAACACGGACACCAAGGTTATCAAAGCCACAGGCGGAGGGGCGCACAAGTTCAAAGAACTCATTGAGAGGAAACTTGGACTCAAGTGAGTATACATACATACAGACCGGCTGTGCATATAGAAAAGTGTCTGTTGTTGCTCCACTGTAGACGAAGCATGCACAAGTACAAAGAGAAAAGGAGGCAAATATCTGGCACATTTTTCCGGTGACCTAAGTTGAAATGAACTCTGCCCTTGCTGTAACTGATTCACACACAAAGCAATATCCTGTCCACTTCCTGTAAATAAGAGGACACACTTTATTGTGATGAAGACTGCGCTGGAAAATATCTGTAGTTTACTGACTTGTAAAATGTTGCAGCCACTTTGTTTGCCAACCATCATTGAGTGACGGCAACAAAGCTTTGACGTGATTGTGGACTTCCTATGTTCTGCATATACAGTAGTATTAGCATTGACAACCATGTCGTCTTTTCAGCTTTCCAGCTAATGTTAGTTTAATAAATCTCTATGTATTTGTTTATTTGTCTACTTATGTGGCTCTCGACACAGCTGAACTTTGAAAGTCTAGTAATATTGTAAAAAAAAAAAAAACGCAAAGGAGATTGTACGTTATACTTCATGATTTACCAGATGGAGGACAAAACAAAACAGATGATTCAATGTAATGGACTCTTTCTGTGCTGCGTTGTGGCAGAGTGGACAAAGAGGATGAGATGACCTGCCTCATCAAGGGCTGTAACTTTGTGCTGAGGAACATACCCCACGAGGCTTTCGTGTTCGCCAAGCACGCCGACTCAGAGTTCCGCTTTCAGACGACTCAGCCCGACATCTTCCCCTACCTGCTCGTAAACATCGGCTCTGGGGTGTCCATAGTCAAGGTAATAACCCACAAGTAGCCTCCCTGTTAAACAGTTAAAGGTAGATCTCATAAGTCGATAAAATTAATCGGTAGTTATTTTTGATAATCCATTAATTGTTTTAGTCATTTATGAAGCAAAATCACCGACCGTTCTCTGGTTTCAGCTTCTCCAACTTTATGATATGCTGCTTTAAACTGTTTTACATCACAGTAAACTGTACAAATATCTTCTGGTTTTAGACTGACACGAGACATTTAAAGAAGGCAGTCTGAGCATTTGTCTTTATCCTCTGACATTCACAGACCTAACGGTTAATATATTAAAGAATTGTCAGATTAATCGATAATGAAAATAATTGTTAGTTGCAGCCCTAATCTAATGTTTCAGAATATTATATAAGGTATGAAGGCTACTGGTACAGTTTTTGATTATAAACATTTTTATAATTTATTTTTGATATAAAAGGGCCTTCAATAGAAAAATAAATAAGAGCCTCTTGACACTAGAGGTTGTTTCTACTAAAAAAAATAAAAATAAGTCAAAACTCAGCCTATTAATTAGGACATTTACAGAAACTTCTGATACCAAAGGGACATTCAGGGCTCATCAAAGATATATTTGTATCGGCACAGATATTAGCCAATATGTAAAATAAATGTCTTGAATACATCATTACATAGTGTGTGCAGAACACTTCATTGTTTATATATCTGTACATATATCGTGTTGGCAGGAAAGCATAATCAATAAACTGTAAACTATTGTCTTCAGTGCATAACTTTGTTGCAATTCTTTGACAATTAACGTTGTAGAAAATTGCTGAATATTTCTTTAATGGCATTTGCTCCAAAGATCCATTATCAGTTTGTGCTTGTTATGTAGCTAGTGTTTTGTTTTTTATTGATATAACCAATGTGTTTTCTGAGGTTTTAAATAAAAAGAAAGAAAGAGGACACACACATTTTAAATGAGATCGTCTAGATTTGACTGCGAGTTGTGTCTATTATGGTAAAATAACTGACTTTGTGAAAACACATCTTGTGTTTATTGTGTTAGTTTGGCTTTTTCCAGGTGACTAACATTTGTATTAACCCGGGTCTTCTGCTCTCACTACATTCGAGTCGCACAAACGTGAAGTTCCCATTCTCTCCCTCTTCCGCAGGTTGAATCGGAGGACAAATTTGAGCGAATAGGAGGAAGCTCAATAGGTGGAGGGACGTTCTGGGGCCTTGGCGCCTTGCTCACGAAAACAAAGGTATCCAGAATAACTAGTTTAACTGTCAGACTGTCATAGCTGTCAACCACTAAAGATCGGCTTCTCATTGTAATATTTTGTTCCCTTAAACCTCGGGAACTTTCCCTTTTCTCTCCTGTAGAGATTTGACGAGTTGCTACAATTGGCCTCAAAAGGGCAGCACACAAGCGTCGATATGCTCGTCAAAGATATCTACGGAGGATCTTACGGGTCTCTGGGCTTGACTGGAGATCTTATTGCGAGCAGTTTTGGAAAGTCTGCTACTGCTGACAAAGGTGACACATGGGCACATTGATTGCATGAGCCTGCCCTTTTGCATAACATGTAAAGTTAGTGCAATAAGACTGTACAGACAAACTTTATAAATTGGTATGTAGAGTTCATTCAATTGATTGTATAAAAAAAGTAACTCAAGCGTCTTTTCAATATCAAACAACCATGGACTTGAAACGTGGCAGTTAAAAAGTTTGTAACTTCCTCATTTACTTACTAAGAAAGGCAGCGACTGCGGTCAATATTTGTAAAATATATTCAATGGTGACCCAGTTTCATAGTGAAAAAGTCTCAACATTTCCAATAAAAACTCAAACCACAATGTACACACACGTGCAGATTATTGCAGTCACACTGTAGTTTCACAAAACAGGGCAAAATTATACTATCGTGTATATACATTTTAATGCTCATTTGAACCTGACTGAGCCACTGCAGGTTACAAACCTGACAATCAAAGGATGGAGTTTAGCTTGAAGTGTAAATGAAATTAGAAAGATATCACACAGTCCGGTGCATATTTCTGCAGTCTTTGTGACGTCATCTTGGCAAGGCAGGCTTAATATTTTCCAGTGTTATCGCAAAATCTGCGTTGGGCGTCAGCTGATGACCTCTCGCCCAGTTCTGAAGCAGCTTCGCTCTCTGTGCTGTCATTTCTATGATTTGGATTCGAAGCAAATTTAAAGCTGCTTTTAAACAGTTTTTCAGTAGTTTGTACAGTTTCAGTTTGAAAATATGGATTTTTGGAAACAGGATTTTGATGTCTGCCATTGAGCAGGAGGAAGTTAGTAAGAGCTTCCTAATTTAAATACCGAAAAACCCTTTCAGTGACTGAAAGAGTTCTGAAGAGTGCGCAAAATGTAAGATTTTAAACCCCCTTTAGCAGGTTTTGTCATGTGGATATTTTACCCGTTTCATGTTTTGCATAACTGTTCTGAATTGTAGAGTTTTCGAAAGAAGACATGGCCAAGAGCTTACTCCATATGATCAGCAACGACATCGGGCAGCTGGCCTGTCTGTATGCCAAGCTGCACAACCTGTCCAGAGTGTACTTTGGAGGCTTCTTCATCAGAGGACACCCTGTCACCATGCACACAATCACCTACAGCATTAACTTCTTCACCAAGGCAAGGCCTCTTCCTCTGCTGACCTAAAGCCAAAGTAACCCCGTTACGTAGTAGGCACAAAGTTTCTTGGTCCTTTTTTTTCCCTCTCGTTATCACAGATATCTCAGTTTAGTCCTGGACTCTGTTTGTTATCAGCTGAACTTGACAGTGTTTCACCTACAACCCAGATGTTTTATGTCTTCTTTTCTTTTTGTTATTTTTTTGCTGTTGTAGGGTGAAGTTCAGGCCTTGTTCCTCAGACATGAAGGCTATCTCGGAGCCATTGGAGCGTTTCTTAAAGGAGCAGAGGAGGACAGTAAGGAAAAACGCACGGACGCTTATTTATTTTATTATTGTTATTATATTGTGCTGAATCCTTTTTGTACATATTGATAAATATTACACTGACATGTCCTATAACAGTGTATGAAGGAAAATGATTCGACTATTCACTGTAGTTTTCACTCACATTGTGCAAGTCCTACCTCCCTCTCTGAAAACTTGTAGTATTACAGGAGGAAGAAACTTTCACTGACATCAGGTCTGAATAAAATCCCTGGACTTCAGTTCTGAAACTACTGAACCAGTCAGTGTGTTTTTCAAATAAACACATTCAAGTAACCGCAATGGAGGAATATAAAAGGACTCTTATAAGTAATAATGCCAGAGCACAAGGATCAATAACTACATTTTATAAAAATAAAATGGGTTTATTTCAAAGTCTGCTAGCTAGCTTGGCCCTAAATATTTAAAAATACTATCCATATGCGCATTATTTGAAACCATGAGTATATAATTACATCTTGTACCCCTCTAGATCCAAACCAGTACAGTTGGGGGGAGAATTATGCAGGAAGCTCAGGCCTGATGAGCGTTTCTCCAGATATGAATCCCATGCAACGTGCACGTAGTGGAACGGTGAGTCTGCAGAGGAAGCGCACGGTGGTCAGACACTTGTCTGTGTCACGTACCACAAAGTGCCACTTAAACCTTAGACCTATTTTCACTATGCTGCTGGTTCATTGGGTTTTATTTCACCCACCTTCTTCCATCACATTTCTGATTTTTTGTTTTCAATTTTAACATTATTTCACTTTTTTTAATTAAAATTTTAAAAAAATCTTCTTTGTGGCAAACGCCATCACCGCTGTCCTCATTGAATCCATAAACATACAAAGATATTCATTAATCTTTCTTTTCATTTCCTCCACACACTCCTCTGTCTACATTAACCTTCTCCTTCAGTTTCCCGTAAGTACCCCGTCTGCTTCACGTGTGCGCTGCTTTGATGACGTGTCTCCTGTGTCTTGTTCTCTAGCTGAAGACACTTTAACCATCATGTCAGTGCGTTCACTTTGTTCACTGCAGGGTTTTTTTTTTTTTTTTTTTAGCTTAGCTCTGGTTTTTCCTAAGCTCTCGCTGCTGTTTTGTCCGTTGCTGAATAATTTTTTTTGCTGAAAGCAAGATGGAAAATAACCGTGTTTTACAGCCACTTTGCTTTGTGTTTCCTTGGTGTGATACTTTGAGCATGCAGGCCTCCGTAGAGCTGCAGACGCTGTTAACCTCTGTTGACATTAGACGCCCTTGAATCCACTCTCGCCACTGAAATTCCTGTCTTTTTTCCCTGCTTAGTTTTCATTAGTGCAAAGTGTGATGCAGGACTGCAAATGAAATATTAGCTCATCTTTGGTGACTTACCACTCAGGAATCCTTCTATCGATGTAGTTTGTTCTCTAATGGACTATTGATTGTGTACCACAATTAATGAATCTGCTGGCTTCCACTAGCTTTTAGTAGTAAATCTTGCTAGAACATTCCCTCCTTTTTATTCCTTACTGCAGCTTCCTTTCTGCTTTTTTTGTTTGTTGTCTAAATAAATAAATACGAACAGGAGTGAAACCTACCAGGGTGTTACCAAGAAGAAGGGAAATGTTGTGAATTATGTCCTCGACTAAAACGATGACAGCTGGAGCAGGCTTTGACGAGCTGGAAGAAGCATTGAGCAGTCTGAGTTCATGTGCATGAATCTTCTCCGTCTCTTTGTTGTGTGTAGTTTGACATGTTGGAGATGGACCGCCTGGAGAGGAAGCTGGTGAACCTGCCTCTGCTGCAGGACGCGTCCTCTTATATCCCCGACACTGTGGACCTCATAGAGGACGCTCCGGCCCGCGAATACTGGCTCTTCTGCTTCGAGGAGGCGCTAGACGGGGTAGGATGGCGGTTCACGATTCGGACACACAATAGCAGAGTCTGGAATTAGGAACGTGCCATACAGACAAAACTTTTTCTCCAACGAAAAATCTTTTTGAAGAAAATGAAAGATTGTTCATAAGTGAGCAATTTTTAAGCTGTGAATCTGCAATGCAATACCTGGTGTGTGTGTTTTAAACTTTAATCTCTGCCCCCTGCTGTGGATTTGTATCTGTAAGATTGTAAAATAGATGAACGAAATGGTGAATTTAAAAAAGGATGAGCTGTTGTATTTACCATTGATAGTTTACAGTTGTTTTTGCTATCAAGCTACATTATCTGTGACAATACTAAAACAAAAATAAGCCCAGAAATGGTACATTTGGCATTTATAAGTCAGCTTTACATGTGAATTTGTTTGATTTTGGATTTCTTTTCCCACTCAGTGGTTGTGAACATGGCAGATTAATGCGCTTGTCTTTTTTCGGAGCAGGTGGTTAAGAGAGCCGTAGCGAGCCAGCCTGACATGCCGGAGGCAGCCGAGCGAGCCGAGAAGTTCCGTCAGAAATACAGACACAAGCTTCAGACCCTCCGACACCAGCCTTTGTAAGGACTGTGATCACACGTATCCGTTTGAACCAGAAGTTGCTTTTAGTAGAATAAACTTCTTCAAGTCTTTTCTTCAACGTCTGCATTAGTTTCATGTTTTCATACCTGCTGTAACTGCTCATGTCGATTTTATATAAAAATAATTCTAATGTATAACTTAAGCATGTTGATTCACATGTTGGCGGCACTATAGCATGGTAAATGAACTACTGCATGGAAATAACATCAGCTGTAAGCTTTTAAAATGATGTCCTATGATTATTAACAATTAACATACTGCAGGTGCTCCTGTCTGTAGCTTTAACTGACAAACACACTTATTTTTATTATTATTACTATTAATACCTTAGTTAAAAGATATCAGAATGATGAACATGTAAGCTGTTGAAACTATTTGACAAAAAAACCCTAAAAAAAACCAGCGAGATTATTTAGAAACCAGCTGTGCATTTCATACAGAGTTTTCAAAAAGTCCGATTTTTGAAAAAGTTTTTCAAGTGTGAAAATCTTGGTGTAAAGTTCTATGCATCGACCGCACCCCGCCGTGTGTTTGTTTCTCTCTCCGGCTAATGTAGAGTGCTTCTCTTTTCACCTAGTGCTTATGGATCCCTCACTGTCAGAAGTCTGTTAGACACGAGGGAACACTGTTTAAATGAGTTCAACTTTCCTGATCCCTACTCCAAGGTCTGAGTGAAATCTATCAACCTTTGTTTTATTCTTTGTTTGTGTCCTTTTCCTGTGCCACACAGCTGATCTATGTTTTCACACAGTCTCATATTGTCACATAGCCAATTTATATTCCAGACAAAACATTCGTCTTTAACATATTCTCAAAATCACATTTTCTCACGTCTCTGATTTACCGATCTTTTATTCTTTTCAAACCAGCTGCCTCATATCTCTGTTCTCGTGTAGATTAAGCAGCGGGAGAACGACATGGCTCTGAAGTACTACCAGAAGGCTGTGAAGTCCCTGGAGGAGTTGAGCTGGGAGCAGAGACAGTTTGCCCTGGTCAGGGGCGTCCTGGCTGGGAATGTCTTCGACTGGGGAGCCAAGGCTGTGTCAGAGTGAGTAGACTTAATGGATTTTATACCGTGTGTGGGTAGTGAGAGCGGCTCTGGTTGCATATCTTGTATTCTCGTGTGTCTGCGGCAGTGATGCTCAACTTACTATTATACTATACTTGTGATAAAGTGCTGGGCACAACTCAATGGAAATAAATGGATTCACAATGGGATTTTTTTTGTTTCACTTTTAACGTAAATAAAATGCCAAAGTGCATCAAAAATGTTTATTGTTTATGAATCATTCCAACATTTGAGTGATTGCATGATGATCAAACCATTTGAAATGTAACCAAAGCATTTAGAGCTAAAAATGCATTTGCTGCTGTTGTAAAATATCTCATTTATCTGTCGGGTCTCATGTGAACCGCTGTGCCAAGTTAACTTAGTTAATCATCTTTAGTAAAAGTAAGTCAGTTCATTTGGAAAGTTATGAGCCTGTCAGTGTTGAGCATCTCGGTTCTGCAGCGTTGAAAATGGAGTTTTTAAACTGCTGTGGAGGTAAATTGACCACCAGCCCGACTGCAAACAGTTGGCAGCATGGATTAAAAGTAAACAGGGAAAAAAATAAATCCATTAAAGTACCTTCGGGCTGCTTCCATCCATCCCAACAAAGAATGTAACTGGCTGCATCCCAGCGATGCTGTAACGTGTTGTAAAGTTTCTGTTGCCCTCAGAAGCTTTGAGGCTGTTCACAGGGAATCGCAGTAATCGTGTCTTTTGACCAAGCTATGCGTCCTTTTTTATCTGCAGGCCACAATCTAACCGCATGTTAGTTTCAATCTCAGTGTTTGGAAATGTTGTGATTGTCACGCTGATCCAAATTCCTGTCTGACTTTTGTATATTTTTTGTTTTGATGTCGTGCAGCGTCCTCGAATCTGATCCCGAGTTCGGGTTTGAGCAGGCTAAACGACAGTTGGAAGGTTTCCAAGTATTTCTCTTCTCTTTCTCTTCTTTAATTTTGCTGTTGAGCAATGTGAGAGTTTCAGAATGACATTTAGGTGGTTGTTGTTCTTCAGACTGATTTCTTTCTTTCTTTCTTTCCTCCTCAGAGCGGCCATGGCTTGTTGATTCCTACGACCAGTGGTTTGAGAGACTAAAGGTCTGACTCTTCACTTTTTAAATTAATTTCAAAGCCAAGTTATTCGTTGTAGCATTATTGGTGGGAGGTTAGAGGTTTTATCACAAACACGACACGCTGAAACGAACGCATGACTCCGACAATTTCTCTGTGATGTGTGCTCTTTACGATTTGTGCTTGAACACAATCCATCCTGGTCTTCTCTTGCAGGGTCCTCCTCACAAGTGTGCCTTGTTTTTCGTAGATAATAGTGGAGTAGACATCATTCTAGGGGTGATGCCTTTTGTCCGAGAGCTTCTCTCTCGAGGAACCGAGGTAAGGAGCTATGACGGCATCATTTCAATAGTAATATATGTTTGATAAAATGCTAATAAACTCTTCTCTCCGCCTGCCCTCAGGTGGTGTTGGCCAGCAACTCTGGTCCGGCTTTAAATGACGTAACGAACGGTGAACTGCAGATATTGACCGAAAGCATCGCTGCTATGGATCCAGTGATTCAGTGAGTTTTTTCGGTTTTTAAATTAGGAAGCTTCTCACTAACGTCCTCCTGTTCGCTGGCAGTTTTTACAGATGGGACAAGTTTAAAAAAATATATATATATAAAACACAGCCGCCCACAGCTAAAGATCTACAGTATTACGCAATTAAGCAATATAGAGTCAACTGTAAAACATATTATTTTATTATCTTCTTCTTTACAGCTTCTGAGATACAATTTTCTGTCGGGTCTCATGAGTTCACATGTAAAAAGCTTTTTAAAACGTTTGTGTCTACGTCTGTTTGTGTGTGTGTGTGTGTGTCTACGTCTGTTTGTGTGTGTGTGTGTGTGTCTACGTCTGTTTGTGTGTCTATGTCTGTTTGTGTGTGTGTGTGTGTCTCTACGTCTGTTTGTGTGTGTGTGTGTCTACGTCTGTTTGTGTGTGTGTCTCTACGTCTGTTTGTGTGTGTGCGTGTGTGTCTCTACGTCTGTTTGTGTGTGTGTCTGTCTGTTTGTGTGTGTGTGTGTCTCTATGTCTGTTTGTGTGTGTGTCTCTACGTCTGTTTGCGTGTGTGTGTCTCTACGTCTGTGTGTCTCTACGTCTGTTTGCGTGTGTGTCTTTGTCTGTTTGTGTGTGTGTGTGTCTCTACGTCTGTTTGTGTGTGTGTGTGTGTGTGTCTCTACGTGTGTGTGTGTGTGTGTTGTGTGTTGTGTGTGTTGTGTGTAGGGCTGGTCTGACGGAGGACAGGTTGACGTTGGTTCAGAGTGGTTCCAGTTCACCTTGCCTGGATCTCAGGTTGGTTTTTACTGCTGCCTGTGAATGACCTAGAATCACTTTACGCCTTTGGTAGTAGTAATTATCACAGCGCAGAGTTTAGTTTAGTGTTTAGGCTCTATTAGGATCTATTAGATGTACTCTATTATGGTCATTTAGTGCAGCAAAAAATGTATATGTCTCTGGCCTGCCCTAGCCGTCTGGACAAAGTGCTGGCGATGGTGGTGCGGGAGCGAAAAATCGACCTGGTGATCATCGAAGGAATGGGCCGAGCCATTCACACCAACTACTACGCCATGCTCAGCTGCGAGAGCCTCAAAATGGCCGTCATAAAGAACTCGTGGCTGGCGGACCGTCTGGGAGGAAAGCTGTTCAGCGTGGTCTTCAAGTACGAGGTGCCGGCTACCGACCACCACTCTGAGGCGCTGACGCCCTGATGAGCGCGACGGAGCTCGCGTCAGAGCAGAACGTGGAAGTCGAGCAACCAGAATGGATTAGCTCTGAATGTAAGGAGGACGGTCGTATACTGCCACTAAGTGAATGACTGATTGGAGGACTAATTGTAAAATAGAGGCAAGTTTTAAAGGTGATCATTAATTGTGAGGTTCTACATTTTCGTTTTAAAACATTGTTGATCATTGTAAATCACTCAGTTTGCTGCAGTCGTTGAGTAAGTTTTCATGTGAAGTCATCTCTGGCCGTGTTCAGTAAACGGACTGATCTGACAGATAAAGATCGACGAGCTCGTGGAAAATCAATGAAAAACCTGCGTTTAATTTTGCATCTGTCATGGACATGCTGCCAACACATCACTGCAGCCGTAGGAGCCAATGTGATTCTTTAGAGAGACAGAGGGCGAGAGAGAGTGAGAGACAGAGAGAGAGACACAGAGAGAGAGAGAGAGAGAGAGAGAGATCAGCTGTAACACTTTTTTACGTAAAGTGTATTAATGTGCCTTGAGGCCGATGTGATGAAAGCATCATTCACTCACATTGCTTTTAATTCCTGTTGGACAAATATATACAGTGTCTATATACACTTCTTCTCCCCCAGCAGTCTCACGTCAAAGACTGGGAAGATTCTCCTTTTTATTTTTATTACTGCCAGTGAATGAATTGAGATTAAGAAATGAGTCATTGTCGCTTGTGTAGCTGGCATCAGGGAGAGTGTTTGACCAGTGGGAGAAGCAGCACTTTGTCACGAAGAGATTTAATCATGTTCCTCCACAAGGTGGCAGTATTCTACTGTGTGTGTTTTTTTTCTTCTTCTTTTCAATGATTTCTCAAATCTTTTTACAAAGGTGCTTGGTGTCACAATTAACACTGCATATTTCAGGTTAAATATTGATTAAAACCGTCTCTGATCAAAGCCTCACATCTTGTCACGCAGCTGGCCGTGGATCTAGTTACCTGCCATGTACAAGCTGTAGTCCTGTAGAGAGAAAAAAAAAAAAAGAAATGCAACTGTTTGAAGGCAATAATCCTGCAGCACCTAGTTGTAACAAACATGAAACACTGTGCGATTGTGAAGCTGAAGACTGTATCGGCGACTTCATCGTAAATATCTGAGGATTTAAAAACGCCTCGCCTTGATGTGAACGTGGTACCGCTGCTTGACATGTGGACTCGCATTGCAATACTGTAGTGTGTGTGTGTGTGTGTGTGTGTGTGTGTGTGTGTGTGTGTGTGTGTG
>CALSBV010010288.1:1152954-1178302 GCA_943590825.1 Bovichtus diacanthus
ATTTGCATCATTTCAGTTAAACACACCAAGCACACTTTTGTGTTATCTCTTGACAATCGATTTTAATTAAATGATAATAAAAACCTGTGTATTATATATATATATTTTTTGGAGTGTGTGTGTGTATGGGTGCATGTTTCGGGGGGAGTTTGCAGCCGTGTGGAATAAGAGGGCGAGCAAGTTGTCCCATATATAAAATAAAAAGCCCAACCTGCTGGCGGTGGAACCCTGGTATGTGGTGGTTGATGCCTGCTGATGTGTGTGTGTGTGTGTGTGAGACATTTGCATCATTTCAGTTAAACACACCAAGCACACTTTTGTGTTATCTCTTGACAATCGATTTTAATTAAATGATAATAAAAACCTGTGTATTATATATATATTTTTTGGAGTGTGTGTGTGTATGGGTGCATGTTTCGGGGGGAGTTTGCAGCCGTGTGGAATAAGAGGGCGAGCAAGTTGTCCCATATATGAAATAAAAATAAAAAGCCCAACCTGCTGGCGGTGGAAGGCTCGGCACCCTGGTATGTGGTGGTTGATGCCTGCTGAGGAGCTGTGGGCTGATGATGCATGAGGAGGCCTGGCAGGGGGTCCTCCCGCCTTTCCTCTTGCTCATCACTCTGACTGCCAAAACACACACACACACCAGTTCTGCATGACACCCTCATGGGTTTAGCGACATCTATGTATAACGTATGTAAGCTCTGCCCTGTTTTTTTGTTTCTGTATTTTTTTTTATTTTTTAATATCCAATGGGGACGGGAACGTTTCCTTCCAGCGTCGGTGCACTCGTGGACACGTTGGGAGACGAAGGACCCCCAAAGAGACGCAAGCGATTACGAACGTCGTGCCGTTTGCAGTCGTTTTGCATCTCTCCGAAGTCTCAGGTGCTGCACAAGAACGTCAGTATTCAGTTCACATCCACGGCGACACTCTGCATAAATACTTCCCTTTTTTAAATGCACAGAGCACGTGACCAGGCACAAAGTTACAGTTCAATAGACTTGTCTCTGCAGCTGCAGTGGGACAAACCGTTTCTTGCATGGCTTTTCACTGTATAACTTTCCAATTACAGGCAAGTCTCATAACACTGTGATACCACAGGCCCTGAGAAAACAGTGCAGCATTGACTGTAACTGTTTGCATAACACTAATTACTGTAGTTACAGTAAACAATGATTTCAAAAGATTTTTTTTTTCTTTTCTCGAGCTTCGAATTCAACACTAGCTGAACCTTTTGTGGATTCTGAGTAACAATAACATCAATTTGATTGGTCATGTGACCTGGGACGTACAATACGGTACTTTGTGCATCGCCACTTTTTAGATACACGTAAATACAGAATGTTAATCTCGTGTGTCCTGGGTTATCTGTAGTAACTTTTCCCTCACAAATGTTACTCAAGTGATTTACTTTGATGTGTTTATACGGGTGGAGCTTACTGTACTGGGACGTTCAGATAATGTCAGGTATCGGAGTAAAAATGCTTAAATGGGCTTTAAAATTACACATTCCTCTTACTGCAATATCTATTTTAGTGTTTCCCAGCCTTATTTGTCTAACATTCCTGATGTTATTTAACATTAACCTGTAAGACACAGCCCCCCCCTCAATGGGGTTTCAGTGGGTTTGGTCAAGTTGCTGCATGTTCCATCACCTTTGTCTCACTGGTTCTACTTTTTATTAGAATTCTTTTCTTTTTTTAAGTAGTTGAGCTTCTCCACAATGTTTCCACGTAAGGTTGGGATTCACTGATCTATTGAAACAAACTCCTCCCACCTGTGTTTGGAGAATAACTGGGTTCCCTGCAGCTCCTGTTCATACCTGGCTGCGCTGCAGAATCCAGACCTGTGAGGATACGTTTCAATTTTTTCCCCAGCATGTGTGCCGCTGACACAGACTCCCATCATGATCTCTGGGGGGAAAAAAGGCTTTTTTTTCCCCCTTCTGTCTCACAGGAGGCGCACAGGAGCTGCAGGGGTCCCATTCAAATGCCATCGTGCACTTTACAGAGCTGTTGATATCTTGCTCAAATGTGCCCGACACAGACAGCGAGCATCAAGGGATATGTGGAAATCTCAACCAAACACAGAGTTTTAATGTGTTTCTAAGTAGCAGGAATATTCACTCTAGCATCATTGTGCAAAATAACCCCCTTAGAAGTTGTTTTTTTTTGTCCAGTAAACACAATATAAATACATAGATAAACAATGAAAGCGTTTATTATGTATGTAACTAATTCAAATAAACCCTCAGTGTGCAAGTTTTCTACACGCAACATGAATTCCTTCCTTACAATATAAGATGTTTGAACACTCTGTTCACATTTCTAAAGGCATTTTAAATGTCTGTTATCTTCCTGCAGCAGACCCAGTCCCTGCGTGTTCCTCACACTTCACTAAGTGGCATGTCCACATTGTTTGTAAACCAAATGAGCATAAAGCTTGTTTCATTTGGTTCAAATAATGCTAACAAGCTATTTTATTTTTTTTCAGCGGCGGACACACAACAAAATAAGAGCCTAAAAATTCTAAATGTCAACCAATTCCCTCGAGTGATTTATACTCAAATATAAAAGCGTTAAATCTGTTGACACACAACGGGCTCATAGTGTAGATTTAGAATTGCTCTTGCTGGCGCTCTGCAGTCAACTGACTGTAAGATCAAGACAGAACAGGCCATGAAAAATGCAGCTACAGGGCTTCACTGCAGAGGACGTCCACCGAGCCAAACTCGCTGCTGAATGTCAGGGAAGGTTTCTTCCTGTATTTCTGTGTTTGAATGTATTGTACATTGAGGAATAAATACCACAGACACATTTATTTTCCCCGTAAAAAAACAAGAGATGTAGAGTTTGGAAAAGAATCACTGTGGACACCCACACATTACACCCATATGTGGTTGTGGAGCATCTCATTTCAAGGCTTTAGGCATTAACCTGCTGCTGTAACCTCACTCCACCCCTCCAGGAAGACTTTCCTCCACATTTTGGGATCTGGCTGCAGGGATTTGCTCCCATGCAGCCACCAGACTTTCCCTGCCCATCTCTTCTCTCTGCTGCCATCTGGAAGGAGGCTCAAAATCAGCTTCTACCCCAGAGCCATCATTGAACTGAACTCCACAAACAATGATATCTTTATAAAGTGCAAAACCGCTTGATATGTCACATATTTATTTTTCTGTATAGCAGGCGTGTGTATGTTGTGTGGAGAGTTAATGTACCGTTTCAGGAGCTGCACAGAAAGTGTACAATATGAGGACAATGAAAGTAATTCTAAGAGCATTAATGAGGTCCATCACTGGCGTCCTACTTCGCCCTAAAAGTGTTGGATTCAGGGTCGTCGTTACCACCGAGGAGACTGAGGTAATTATTTATTTATGCTGTGAATTTTAGCGATTTGAATGCTGTTCCTGGTAGAGTGGAGAAGGTGTTGAAACACCTTTTAGACCTTCATGTTGGGAAACAAAACCCACTGAGAGTACAATTGAACTGTGAAGTGAATAAATAAAACAAGATACATCCCAGTAATTCAGTGACCTTCTGGTTTGGTCGGGGGGGTGGAAATGTATGACCTTGGTACCTCTGAAAGAATCCTCTCTACGGCCCTGTAGGACTGAGTTCCTGCCAGGGGAAGTTATTTCACACTAAACTGGTACAGAAACACTTCTTTATGGACATCAATGTACTAACAGTTGTATTGTTGGTAATGTAGGCACCAGGTTTTGATAAGGAAAAAAATGTGTGGAATAAAATCTTTTAATAAAATTGCCAATATCTCTGATTCTGCAGCATCGATTTTAATCTTTTTTTATTAATTTTTTTTTCTAAAACTGTCCAACAATGTTAGACTGATGCTAAATCGGTGGAAAAGTCTTTTAAGAACCAAATGATACAGACCAAACCATAACAACACAAAACATATGTGGACTTTTAGCTATTCAGAGCAAATGTTTGGAGAATGAGACTGATTCTTGTAAAGTTCTTCTTGGAACCAGCAGAGGACATTTTTGGACATTCACACACTGTGGATGTGTGTCCTCTTGGTTTCTCCCTCCATAAAATCAACACAAAGTCCTGACACTTCCAGCAGGACACCAACACAATACCTAAACCAGCCAGCCCTGACGCGGACGCGCACTCGGGAGCGCGCACCCGGAGCAGGTGGCGACTCTCCTCCTCATAAGCAGCAGCAGAGAGTCCGGATGCTCGGCACATCCCGGGGTGCACGCGGAGGAGAGCGGACTACAGAGGAGCTGCTGCTGTGTGTCGGTCCTGTCCGCTGTCAGCCTGCAGCCATATGACTGAGCTGCTATTAGAACCACAAAACTACAGCAACAAAGGAAAAGCAACAAGAACAAACTAACGCGGGTAAGGAATTATCTTCATGCACCAATTGCATTTTTTTTTTCGCAGTGTAAGTGCCGTTTTTGTGGACGAAAAAAAAACCCCTAGTATCGTTTCTTTAATGTCCCTAAAGGGGTTTGTGGTGTTTCTGTGATGCTCAAATTAGTTTGCAGTGACTTTATTTTAAATTGATGGCATATTATAGGAGTCTATACTGTTACTCATACAATAGAGTGTCTATAGTTCTCAGTCCTGCTGCTACAATTGACGAGAATCCTCATTAATATTATAGGTTTGTTAAAATTGTCCTGCGCAATATTTGTACTGAACCATCAGATTTGCCATGATTTCCATCCGCATCCCAAAAACGCATCAATCTCATCATCTTAATAACGTCGCAAAAGTTAATAACTTAATTCATGCAGACGGTTTTGTTCCCAGTTCACTGATACAAAAAAAAAAATTAATTAAAAAAAAAATGCGCTTTTTGACTTGCAGAGAGTCGATCAACACACATGATTGAGAGCAATAGTGACTGTTCGTAAGCAGAACATTTGATTTGGTTTGATACCGGAAAAACAGAGTTAACCCGACAATCAATTCAACTTGTGTGTTTCCTGCTGCTGTCATGTTTTAACATCTACTCAACATCACCAAGGAATTTACTGGATGAATGGTGAGGAGAATCAGAAATGATTGCAGCCATTATCTCTTCTTGACAGCTCATTGTTGCTCACTGCACACTAAAGACAGTGTGTGTGTGTGTGGTGTGTGTGTGTGTGTGTGTGTGTGTGTGCATGAATGAGAAAGAGATAAAGAGATAAAAGAAGGGAGGGAAGGGGGGGGAGAAAGAGATTAAAGTTGGGAGTCTCAGTGTGACACCACGCAATTAAAAGTGAAACAGGGCTGCAAAGGAACAATATTTGCGGACTCGCATTAAGAAGTTTGTGTTAATTAATAGCAAGTCAATCAGCAGGGAAGCATTACAGTGATCAGGAGTGTGTGTGTGTGTGTGTGTGTGTGTGTGCAGGGACCCCACAGTGAGTCGACCTCGGGGCCACAACAGAGCTCAGATTCACTCATAAGTCATTTATATGAAAATTAAAAGATAACCCAAGGACATCATTTGATGTTCACGTGGAAATTAAATTAGTATTTTCCCCAAAAAGTGTATGAAACCATCTTCATTTTCATAATTCATCCAGAAAATATAGAATATCCAGTGTAAAAGTGTCTCAAACCACCTTTAAAAGAATCAAAGTTTCATGCTCCACGAGCAAATCAAATACATTTTTTTTTTTTTTTTATCCTGAGTTTCCGCCGAAAGGCTACATAGCGAAACATCCATCCAGTCTATCCACTGTGGTGTGAAACTGGCCTTGAACGTCACTGCCAAGCGTGGCTGCATCTGTTTGATCAAGACTCTTTCAACATTGGCAGGCAGTCAACGCCGCTCGCTTCCACCAAAGGAGAGCAGGGAGGGTGGGGGGGGGGGGGACCGCCTGGACTTTGGGTTCATATAATGCGTTTACATGCTTCACTTGATCATCTCTAAACAGGAGGGTTTCCCCCGCTGACCGGTCAAACTGTTCCCATGCGGAGCGTCCAAACACAGACCCAGGTGTCCAGATTTCACGGGTTCGCAAAGAACAAGTTTGTTGTTGGTTTCTGAAGCCAAAGCTTTGTTGTTGTATTTGTGTTGCATTTCAGCTGGTGTCCTTATCTGCCACGAAATGAAAGATGCCACCAACACTTTGTTCTAATTAAGACAGGATAAATCCTTCCTCTGTATCCCTCTCTCTCTCTCTTCCTTTCTTTCTCCCTCTCCTCTCTCTCCACATCTTATTTTCTCCTTTCCTCTCAGTTTCTCCCCCCCCCCCCCGCCCTTCCTCCTCCTTCTCCCTTTTGTCTCTCTCATTCTCTCTCTTCTCTGTGGGACACCTCTTGCTGTGCTTCTGGTGCTGTTTGTGTCTCACAGCATTTTTGGAACATGCCTCGATGTGGGTGTCTGGAGGAGGTTTCCCCGCTGTGACTGTGTATTTGTGTTCATGCGTTGATTGCCTCTCTGTGTGTGTGTGTGTGTGTGCGTGCGCAGGCCTCAGTGCACTCCAACAGGAGATAAAGGGGCCACATCGCAGGATGTCACTGATGTAACCATGCATCAGTGACAATGTTCTGGTCTCGCCCCACATCTGTTGTACCTGCAACCGAATTACCACCGACTCATTTGGTGTCTCCCTGCTCTCTTGCTCCGGCTCACTTGCTGACAGATGGACCTTCCTTATGGCTCTTGGTTTTTTTTTTTTTTTTCCTTGATTTTTTTTTTTTTGTTGTCACTCTGCGTTGCTTCCACGGGCCTTTGCCATCCAATACACAGCTAAAAAGATGCCAAAAACCTCCCAGTTGATGTGTGAATACCAGCGATATTGTTTGCGGAGGATTTTGGGAGACGGAGCACTTTTATATTGCTGAATTCAGTCGTATTGGGCCTTGAGGAAATGAAGTTTTATGGCGTTAACTGCAGCCTGGCGGAGGTGTTTATTATGCAGAGGCACTAACTGGAGCTGTAATTTGGGTGCTTGTTATTGAGATGATATTTATGATAATTTGGTGGCGCAACAAACTCCTTTCCCGGAGCTGAGAGATATAAAAGTGTTTATGCATCAGATATTCGGCATCATTACTTTAAGACAGAGGAATGCCTCTGTTTGGAGCAACGCTGGATTGTACGAGTGTCACAACACATAACAAGTTTATTTTTTCTTGATGATTATTGTATTGAATCCTGCGTTTTTCTTCTCATTATCTGTCGTGTCCGTTTAGAACAGATTTAGAAGCTGCTGCTTGGTGAACCGTGCAGCTGAAAGGAGGTTTAGCTTGTCCCTGTGCAGCAGCAGCAGCCACACACTCCCACAGTGACCTGCGTGCGGTAACTTCCTGCAGAAATAGTCCGGCACATACCTGGAATTGACGGTTTTACCCTTTTTTTGTGCGCAGAATAAACACATGAGTGTTAATTGAGCTTTACAGGTGCCGGTAGGTAGATTTTTGTCACCTTTGGATGTAGCCAGACTTGCTGTTTCACACCTGTTTCTTTATGCTAAGCTACGCTAATTGGCTTCTGGCTTCATGTCTTCTGCCAACAAATTTGGAGCTATTCCTTTAAACCTCTGATCTCAGTTTGTGGCCAGGAGAAGAAGAAAATGTCGGAGGTGGCCTCTGCCTGACATGACAGCTCTGCTTCAACAGCCTGTTCCTGGAGCCTTTGTTTGCTGGATCCTTATGGCCCTGCTGGTTGCTATGAGAGATAAAACAACAGGAGCAGATGGCTCCTGGAGGTTTGGTGTCACAGCAGGTGAAGCTAAAAGATGCACACACACACACACACAGCAGTTTAATACCAGGGTCGCCTCGCTGCTCTTCCTCGCTCACCTTCCTCAGATCTGGGTCCACTCGCTGTTAAGTATATTTTTATAACTAGCGTGTCACAGAGGGACGGCCGATTGATCACAGACTGGAGCGAGGTCTCTGATCTCATCAGATCTTAATCATCCAGCCCCCTTTGCAATTTCTTGCAAGATTACTTATCACTTTATACTTTTCACACTCGGCTCTGATTCATGTCTCCCTGGTGGCCGTCTCACACTGTATAAGCTGCGCTTCTAAAAGCTTCTGGCAGACACATATATATTTTGTTTCCAACTAAAAAATGTAAACCACCGTAACCCAATTTTAGCTCCCCTGCTCTGGCTTCCAAAAAAAAAAAATATTGAATTGATTTTTAAGATTGAATTATATTTGATATTGCGCTTCATATTTTCTCTCCATACATTGCTGAGCTCAGACGTCCATGAACTCAACATTACAAGCTCAAGGTCTGAGAACGAGCCTGACTGAGGGCAAAGTGAGATATAAAGTTGTCCAAGAACTTTCAAAAACCTTTATTTATTTGTTTGTTTTTTACTCAATTACTTCTGCACTGTGAAATATGTTCTGTTCTGTTCTGCTGTAAGGACATTTAATTGGCTATAAAGTCATTAATTGTGATTAATTGTGATGTTAAAAGCTGAAGCAAATGATCATTATGCATCTTGATTTATTTGTTTCACTGCATATTTTGGTTGATCAGGCAATTACATGTTTAATTAATATCGTCACAATCATTTTTTTTTTTTATTTATTAAATTTCGGCTGAATTGAAAGGGACTAATGTTGCTTCCCAGTCTATTATTAGACACACATTGAAGTCAAACATTTATATCTGAAAAGGCTCTATATTCATTTTTATAGGGGAAAAACAATTTGTCTCAACTTTTCTTTTCTAAATATCAAATTAAAAGATCAAAATGTTGTTAAAACCCTTGAAAATTTGCATTTCAAATCTTGATTTTTTTTTTTTTTCAACAATAAACAATAAATAAATAATAAAAATATAAATTATTCTAATTATTATTATAAAAAATAAATAAATTCAAAAGAGCCGTTTCAAACGTGAAATAACCAAACTATTATATACCAATAAAATAAATATAAATATACCAAACTAAAACTATTGTGTCCATGTAGCGCCCATGATATCAGGAGAATGATTAAATCGTTTTTTTTTCAGGACCTTTAACCCATTTTCATTCTTTCAAACAAGAACTATCCTTCCGCCCTCAAAGCCACGCGAGTCCAGTTTTTTTCCGTACACTTTGCGTCACAGTTTCAATGTTGCCGCTCAATCGGTGGATTATCTCCTTTGGGAACGAGACTCGTCCGTTACTCGTTTGGCCTCGCGTCGCCTCAGCAGCAGATGCTCGCCCTGCTGTGCCCTTCCTACAACACACAACCACGTATAATACAGACTCTGGCAGGAGGCTGTGTTGTCCGCCGAGGTTGTTTATCACACACAAGAGACTGTGCTTAAAACCCGGAATGCCACCCAGAGTGCTCCATTATCGTCCCCATCCTGCGTCTCCTCAAAGGGCCACCTGTTAGCGGCGCATGAAAGTCTGAGAGAGGAAAACAGGGCACTGCTGTGCTGACATACTCGCCCCCCCCCCCATGACCGCCTGCCTTGTCTTTCACAGGTCTATTCAGCCCTTAGATTTGATGGGGGTGACACATGGTGCCTTCTGTTTCTATGGAGGTGTCACATCTTTCTTTTATGTCGAGAAAGTTCAATTTTTGAAGGGTCATGTCGTCGTGTTGCTTAGCTTCTGCCGTTGATTCTATTTCTGCATTTTAAGCGTTAATCCTTAATGAGATAAACGAGTGTAGACAAGATATAGATGGATCTGCTTTTTCCTCTTTTCATTCCCCAGACGAAAGTAAAATCTCCCAAATCTTACATTAAGCTGACATGAAAGGAATATTACAGGAATGATCCACCCAAAATAAATCTCAGTATTTGATACTTGAAGGGTAGATTTCTTAATCTTGTGTTTCTATCATAGTTCAAGATATGCTTATTTTCTTTCTTGCCGAGGGTTAGATGAGAAGAACAAAACCACTCGCATGTCTGTACGGCTTAGCTTAGCTTAGCTTAGCATAAAGACCGGAAACAGGGGGAAACAGCTAGCCTGGCTCTGTCCACATGTAACAAAAAAACTCCTGCCGTCATCTTTAAAGCTCAATAATTAACACATTATTTAATTTGTACAAAACCAAAGTATAAAAACAACACCAAATGCAGTAAGTGCCAGGTTGTGTTAGAAAATAACTTGAAGGTGGGGGGGGGGGGGGCGCAGGCTGCCATAGAGAAGGGTGTGATATAATACTGTTTAAATATGGGGATAACATGCACATTCTCAGACTGTCTTTTCCTGGAAGACATTTTTTGTCTTAAGCTGACTTCTCACTTTCTCACACCTGAGCAATAGCTGCATGAACTGGGTCTGAATGTCGGTTTCAGCAAGTTCCATAAATTTGACACATCCCCCCCAGTTGTGATAGTGGTAAGATGTTGGGCGAGGTGGGTTTTACACCTTTTAAGCCTTTTACACTTTTGTGGAGATAAGAGAAAGGAGATGTAACGCGTCGATTACTGAGCTTTACTGGTGTTGGTGGGCGGATTTTATTTGAAAAGAGGCAGGCTAGCTGTTCCCCCCTGTTTCCAGTCTTTATGCTAAGCTAAGCTAACCAGCTGCTGGCTGTAGCTTCATATTTACTGAACAGACTTGAGAGCGGAATCAATCTTCTCATCTAACTCTGTGCAGGCAAGCAAATAAGCGTATCCCCCCCGAGACGTGACACTATTCTTCTAACAGCTACGTATATATCCGAGAGGACTGTCATGTGACCCCTGAGACCACACTCTTCTTCACTGCTCCTCCCCTCAGTTAGCTTTGGATGTTTTCTTTGTTTTCCATAAATGAAATGAGCCTTTTGGCTGTGCAGGGTCCGGGCGCAGCACCTCATGTGTCAAACAGACAGAGTGTAATCCTGGCTAAACACTTTTGTGCGTGACGGTCCGACCGCCCTCCCCCCCTGACTCTCTCAAGGCCTGTGCGGAGATAAAGGTCTCACCTCAGCAGCCAGCCTCACACTCTTGTTTGCAAACTGCACAGCTGGTCGAACTCCCAGAGGCCAGTCGACACAGTCTGCCTCTAAATCCCTCACGGCGCTGCCTGCCCTCGCACTGCAAATTTCCCCCGACATCACCAGCATCCACTCCACCGCACACACACAGACACACACGCACACACAGACACACACACACGCGCACGCACACACACACACCCTACCTGCCGCCTCGCTCCTGTTTTTAGAAACAACTAAATAACCCACAAAAGATGTGTGATTTCAACTTGGTGTCACGAAAGAGCTGAGACCTTATCAACCCCCCTGCACCTCGCACGCACACACACACACACACACACACACACACACACACACACACACCATCACACACACACCATCACGCACACACCATTTCACCACCAAGCAGCTCAATACTTCTCCCTCATTGATTTTCTGTGCACCGCCGTTTGTCTTTTAAAAGAAAGGAGTCGCCTGCCACAGCATCACAATGTGTGTGTGTGTGTGTGTGTGTGTGCGTGTGTGTCCATAGATTATCTCGGCATATTAAAGTGGAGGACAAAACGAAGCAAATCACATTTAGAAACAACAGCACGATGTGTCATCTCACGGCATGACAGAGTTTTCTCAATTATCTCGCATGTAGCGCTGTCAGTAGAAATGCCAGAAAGTTGTGATTTTGAGATTTCACGCTGTGTGAGCTTCTGCTTGTTCGGCACAATTAAAGGACGTCACACAACTCTTTTCCAGAACACGATGCTTTGTTGTCACTTCGCTTAATGGCGTTAACTTTTCCTAATATACAGTCACATGACTTATAGATCTCTAATTCGTCAATTCATTCAAAACAAACATATTTACTCTTAGTTGATAGAGAAATATAATTGAAAATAAATAAACTCCATAACATCTAATATTACAACCTTGTTTTCAGTCTTGTAAGCCATCGATAATTACTCAGTAAATATCGATTATTTTCACAGAAAATGATGATAATATTGTTTTGCGTAGTCTTATGGTGTTCTATTAGTCACATGACTGATCAATGGACTTTATATAAGGAGCCAAACATAACCGCACACATCACAAGATGATGAAGAGTGTTTGATGAAGTGAAGCAGAGTTCTGCAATGTGTCTTAATTTTTATATTTAAATATAAAGAAATAGGTTTTAGTGGAATATTATTATATGTGTATGGTCATCATGGTATTGATTATCAGTTAAGTTTAGATTTTTCCTTTGTTTTTTTAGTATTTACCTTTTTTTTTTTATTCTTTAAATTTGACTGAATTCTATAAGAAAGATTTCAAACAAATTAGAGTAAGAAAACTAACAACAATTAGTTATTAAGGTTTTTGCATGTAAATATGCATACAAGTTATTTGCATTAAACACCATTTTGAGGGTTTTAAATGTAATATTGCTTTTAAATTTATATTGTGACATTGGAAAAAATGCTCCCATTATTTAAATTTACTGATATTTTAAATTATTCTCTCTCTTTCTCTCGGTTTGTGACTTCATAATGCTAAAAACACTCAAAATACATGTACGTCTGATGTCATTATGAATGCAAATAAACCTCGAGTGACATCAAATCAATTTTAAATTGAGCCTTGACTGTAGAGAAGCTGGGAAACCTTGAGATGGGAATTAAAAAAAAGGAAAATTCCTTCCGCTCAGCATCCTCATTTCATTCACGTTTGTACAAGGTGCGGCCTTTAATGCACACACAACCTCGCATTTCACAGCTCACAGATATGTTGACTTCTGTAATGAAAGGTACGGTTGGAGGGCTCTCGAAACCACTGAATAGGCAGCGACGAAGGATGCGTATCTCATACTGAGTAAGGCATGAAGGTGAAAGTGAAGGTATGGAAGTGTCTGCACACCTCTCTGTCGCCTCCTCAAACCCACCAAGTCCAGATAAACGGGCCCACTCAAGAAGCTGTGATGTATTCTGAATTCGTAGGAAGGTTGATGGGACCAATGAATGCAGCGGAGAGGACACAAAACCGGAGACTTCTGTGATTTCAGATACGGGCTTCTGCATTGAGGGTCGAAGTTAGCTGCAGAAGCACTTCTGAGGGATTTGAAACTTTCATTTGACTGAAGAAAATGTCCTGTATGCATTTCTTTACACAGGGGAAGGAAAGATTACAGCCTCCTGCTCATGTGGTGTTTTTTAATGTCTCATTTTAAAATTCTACTTGTGTCAGTACGTAGGTAAAAATATCCAAAGCTGCAGTTGAAAAAGGTTTTTGTATTGATTGAAAGGCGCTGTGTTGTTGTTTTGAGCTAAATGCTTATTTCAGCATGCAAACAAATTCCAAAATGATCGTTTGAGATTTTTATTTATGTCTCCAGTGTTGTGCTTTTACAAGTCCTAAATACAAACCGTTCATGTCATTTAAGAAGAAATTGAATGTAGGGCTGTAACATGATATTTTCAATGGCGATTAATCTGCCAATTACTTTAATGATTAATCGATTCATGATTTCATTCATAAAATGTCAGAATATAGTAAAAGTCTTCTCGTTACTTTATTCCAAAACCCGTGTTCACTTTACGATGATATAAGACCAAAAAAAGCAACAAATTCTCATGAATTAAAGTAATATTTGGCAAATGTTTGTTGTGGATACAGTTTTTGTTAGTTGAGAATTCAATGAATTGACTATTCATTCGGGATATAATCCACAAATCAGGAAAATCAGGAAAATCCCGCCAGATTTTTTTTGTATGATCAAATCTCCCTCAAGTTTCGGTGTCAGGTATTTGAAGCAGAGTGTGTGCAGTGTTGAGATGTGTCTCCTGCTCCCAGCAGGTGGCGTTGTGCTGTACAGACCATGTCTCTCTCCTGGAGTCTCCTCCTGGCGTTCCTGTTTGCCGCCCTGACACTGTCGCACAGCGCTGAGCCCGGAGCTCCTCACGGCAAGAGGAGACAGGCCCAGACCTCAGCAGGTGGCAGCAACGCCCTTCAGCACCCTCTGCAAGGTCTACAGGGCCACCGGTACAGCAGGGAGCGCGCCGGGCACGGGGGCCAGGGGGCCCGCGCTGCCAAAAGTGGTGCCGGGCTGCTCTCCCACAGACCCCTGCACCCCCTGGCCAGGCCTGAGGATGATGGCATGGGCCTGGAGAGTTTGAGCCCAGTGAGACTGGAGATGGGCCCGGGCAGGGACAGAGACAGAGTTCGAATGAGTATGAAGAGTCCGTCCCAGGGCCGGGAAAACCAGCTGCTGGGGACACGCAAAGGAAGGGGGCATGGACACGGGAATGGGCACGGACACCATTTTGAACACAGGAGACAAGGGAGCCGGCGTGACAAAGAGCGGCACGGAAAAGGTGAGCTGTCAACTAATCCAGAGCAGAGTGCAGGTCGTTAACGACAACTATGACTTCATGTGTTCGTCAATTACATTTTCATTGACTAAAACTAAAATAGTTACAGTTACAGATATGAATAAAATGCCCAGACTTATAGTTAAACTAGCTTCAAGGAGCTTTAGGCCTTTTTCATGGAAGACATTTTGACACGTGGCAGGAGGAAATGCAGAGTTGTAAATAATAAACTAACGCTTTGATTGTGCACGCTGTCAGGGCCTGAATAGAACAGATCTGATGCACTCGCATCATTTATACAACTCTATCCATAAACAATGTCCCGCAGGCGTCACACAGCGAGGTCTGTGGATTATTCAGAGTGACCAGGAAAAAGATGTTGAATTTTTTAAAATGGGACTTTTCCATGCTGGGAGCAACACAAGTAAAATTCCATCCACCTCCAAAACGCTAGACTGAAAGCAACAATCTCTCGCAATCTTCCTCAGCAGATGTTCAGTTGTCCCTTTTCATCTTTTATCACACGTCCCGTAAGTGCTGGAAACGGGTTGGACATTTAAACATCTACGTTCGATGAAAAGCAGGCAAAGTCCATCGGCCGAGGAAGATCATTTAAAGCGATGAAAAGCTCCAGTTAAGCTACTAAAGGGAGCTTGTTGTTACTCTTTTGGAGTGCCTTACTGTTTATGAGCACCCAACACACCCTTGATCTCCGTCTGACGGTGAACGTTGTATTGGTTTGATATTGTCTCTTCCTGTCTGTCCAGGGTTTCTTCCAGAGCCTGAGCTGAGCTCTGCGTTTAAGGACAGAGATCTGTACGAGGATCCTCCCTCCTCCTCTGCCGCCTCCCCCTCCCTCAGCATGACCCCGCCCAGTGAAGCCCCCTCCCCCATCGCCGCCGTCTTTGGCTCCGGCTCCTCCATGGTTACCACGGTGATGAACGAGCATCCCCCAACGCTGCCCCCGGCCTCCACCAAACCCCAGGTAACCCAAACGAAACCCAAGTGCTTATTAAAGGCTGCGTCTGTTGTGCCTCAGCGGGACTCCAGTGTGAGTGTGTGTGTGTGTGTGTGGGGGGGGATAGAGCAAAATATGGGCCACAAACCTCATAGCTCATCTTGGAAATGACACAGTGTACAGCGTGAACCTGAAAGTGCTGCTTGTGAAAAATAACCTCCAGCAGGCCAAACCCACTGGCTCTTGGTGGCAGTTTGTATGACAGATAGAGGGGCCGCGCTCTGTATAACGAAACTACGCCTCTGGGATGAAAATCACACGGTTCAGAATCCAGCAGCACATTTTCTGTAACTACCTTCCTGTTCCTTTATTAACGCCATGGCAGGACAAAATGTATGTGAGCACGGAGAGAACTGTGGGCACATGCGCTGATCTGCAGGAGTGCGTGGGGCGCCACTCACCGCCTGTCACACTCTCCCAACATGATGCTTCAACAGTATGCTTAAACAGCGTTCATAAAGGCAAAGGAATAACACGTGTTTTCTCGAGCCTCCGTCAATCATGGAGCCGTTACAAATGAGACTCTTTAAGACCAGATGGAAGCTGGTGTCAGTAGATGTGAGCCAGTGCCCACTGCAGGAACATTTGTCACAGCTGGTGCTACAAACACCCAACAGCGTGGAGGGCGTCCATGGGAAATATCCGCCTTAGTGACGGGATCCCCGACTCCGTTTGATTGACAGTTGCTTTGTTGAGGAGTGCGTCTCAAGACAACACAGTGCAGATGTTGCTAGAAATAAAAACTCATTGATTACATTCAAACGGACGTGTTTAATTAGTGGAAATGACATAAACAAAAAAAGATGCATTTTGTCTGGAGAAACCGAATCACTGGACTTGGAGTTTTAACGGACGACGTTCTCCTGAAAGGATTCTGCAGTTTTAATTATTATCCCCACGTGTCCAGCTACTACAAACGATACTATTTTCATAACAGTTAAAACTGAAGAGGCCTTAGAAGCGTCTTCAATCAAAACACCAGTCCAGGGATTAACAATACATTTCGAGCACGGGGACAATAGTCACTCGTAGCGAGGAAACAATAACTCGCTTCTTCCTCCTTCTCAGGAAGTCTCGTCGGTCGATTTCTCACAAATCATCGCCACAAAGGCTTTTTTGTTCAGACATATTAGGGGCCCTCCGTGGTTATCCCGTGCGACTAATTAGAGTCGTGTTAGCGTTTAACACGTCGTCCAACTTAAATGATGAAATGGACAGTTTGCCTTCCAAAAACAACCCTCATGAGGGTTTTCTGATTTCGTGTCCAAATATACAGAATAACATTGTTTTTTAAAATATCTTCCAAAGCGCGTTAGTTACAAAAATGCATATGGAATTGTCTGATGTGCTTTCTCGATGGTTAAAGGTTAGTTATCTTAATGCAACTAAAGCTTTGTCGTTTTTACGTTTATCTCGGCTGTGATTCTGAGTCGGCGTCCGTGTGTGTCTTTACTATTAGAGCAAGTCAAATATTGTTGGACCGCGGAAGAAAAAAGCCTTGAACCTGGCTTCAGCGGTGCGAGCACGCGGCAAGGCTCCTTAATTAATGTTCGATCTTCTGTTGATGCTTTAATGAGCAGCTGAGCACCACTATATAGCCCCCTGCAATTAATCTAATTGATATTTCCTGAGAGCGAAAGGAAACAGGTATGGATCTGTTTCCATGAGGAGGTGGATTCTTATTTTTTGATGGATGTCTTTCATGGACACAGTATTCCTCAAGAGACGTCTCAGAGTCCTGCTGACTTAATTATACTGTCTAACATTTATATTCTGCTTCCTCTGTGTGAGGAAAATGACAATGGTAACATTTTTATGGTTTTTATTGCAGAAGATTATGCATGGGCATCCACAAAGGAGTTTTGTTTTATAGCAATGTCATCAAACAGTCATCTGAATGACAATATTTTACCGAGGTAGAATATTTGAATGTATGATTCTCCTACTTTGAAGCTATCCAACTGCCGACTTCAAGCAGCAAACATACATTTACACTGTTCATTATCTTTGCATTTCATTTTTCAATCCCAACTTTTGTTTACGGAAAACGACACACTATAAAATACTATGAAATACGTGTAAATACACAGCTACACAATGAAATTGAGGGGAACATTTTAGGAGGAATCAGACTTTCTTGCAATCACTGTGCAATATATTTGTAAGAGCTTAAAGTCTATAAAGCGACAAATAGCAGCATCAGAATGCAATGTTCAATAAAGCCCACAGAGTGAAGGTCATCGTACTGTACTGATTACTGTATTTGCTTTTTTATAGCCTTATATCTACTGGGGACAAACCCTGCCTTTGTCCTGAGAGAAAATACCATATTCGACATCAGTAAAAAGACACGATGTTTCCCCCTGGGAGCATGAACGTAGTCAGCACTTTTGTTGTTGTTGATGGTGTGATATCCAGCGTGCTGACATTTTTGATCAAGGATTTGGGCGAGAGGAAAAATCAACTGTGTTTTCAGTTGTGTTGAAAAAGCTTTTTTTTTTTTTGTTGTTCACATTTTACAATGATTTGCTTTAGGAGATGGAACATTGGAGATGTTCTTTGACCAAATAGGTTAAAGATCAGAGGCAAATGGGTTGTTTTGGTAGGCAAATAGATTTTCTTGGAACTCAGGTATATATATATATATATATATATATAGATATATATATATATACCCCTAGAACTGTCACTCCAAGTTATGTTTCCTTTTTCAGAGGTCTGGAAGGGGAAAAGGACAAGGAGAGGTGATGCCAACGTTGGACATGGCGCTCTTTGATTGGACAGACTACGAGGACATGAAACCTGTGGACACCTGGCCGTCCTCCAGGAAGAAAGGTTAGTTTCAGCTGTAACGACTTATTGAAGAAAAACGTATTGAAACAGAAGGCGCCAATAGAAAAAGTCAAGGGATCTCCATCGTCATTAGAATGTATCCTCAGGGGGCCTTGATTATTAGTAGTGAATTTAATCTCAATTTATGGAATAGTTGTCGAGATATTTTACTTCAGGCTCAAGGCGGTGCTTGAGGAAAAACCAGCAGATCACCACAGTCTGTAGGATTCACCCTCTGGGGATCATGAATGTTTGTGCAGACTTTATGACAATACATGCAATAGTTTTTGAGAAATTTAGACCGAAGGCTGGTTCAGACATTTGAAAGACAGACCAACATTGCCATCCCTAGAGTAATGCAAGCCTGGCTAAAAACAACATTATTGACACTATATTTAAACCAAACACAGACGTTCAATATCTAAAATACTTTAACGTCACTTTATAGGAACCTAAGTAGCAAATGACGACTGAACTATGCAAAGCGCATGTGACCAGTAGGACTTTTTATATTAGGAAACATCTTAACTTCTGCCAGAAGATTATTGCTCCCTCGTATATGTTGTAAACATTAAGTATAATTTACTAACCAACATCTTACCTTTGTTCAAGTGAAAAATGTGTGAAAAATACCTGGCATGAAGCATCCTTTTGTAACTGATTGACAAATCAATCGAGCTGTTTGTTTGAGGCTGTGCATTGATTGATTATTGCTGCAGACAAGAGGCGGAGCAAGAACCTCAGCAGTGGAAATGTGACCGCAGACGCAGACGCCATCGAGCCATGTGACCACCACCTGGACTGTCTCCCGGGTCAGTCTCTGAATCACGCCATAAAACAATGAAATGCTGCAAAAGATGCTCCACTATACAAAATATACAAGTCACAATTTACCAAACTATTTTTCTACTTTGCAAAATAGTGACTTCAACAACCAGAAATGATATATAGTGACATCAGTAAATGTTTCTTTATCCCAAAGGAAAACAACATAACATGCCAGAATTTAATCGTAACTGTGAGCATGTTGGGTTTGTAGTCCATGTTGGCTTGTTTGTAGTCCATGTTGGCTTGTTTGTAGTCCATGTTGGCTTGTTTGTAGTCCATGTTGGGTTTGTAGTCCATGTTGTATTTGTAGTTCAGACAAAAACATCCTTAGATTTTTACCTGATTTGCTACATAACACGACATCCCTGCAACTGTCATCACACCTTTATTTAAATATCGCTAAATCCTGATTGGTTAATAGACACATGTGACACAAACAGACCCCGCCCATTTCAAACCATTGAGAAACACACAAAAGCAGAAACACTTAAATTGTTAGAGCTTTTGGTTTTCACGAGGAACGCGTAACTTATTACTTACACAACTTTAAGTAACTTTTTTTTTCCGTCTTTCACATGAGTGTGTTTTCTGAACGTTTAATGTGCTTGTTGCGTTACAGGCTCGTGTTGCGACTTGAGACAACATGAGTGTAAACCTCACAACAGAGGCCTCAACAACAAATGCTACGACGACTGCATGTGTGAGGAAGGTGAGCGAGGAGGACGTGATCAAACTGTACTCGTTACGAACCGGTAGAGAAACAGGGAAGTTCAGGTGAACCTGGCAGGGATAGTGGTAGTGAAGTCAGCTGATTATTGGACAGGAAACTAGAAAAGTGCAGATCTCTGCAGGGCGTGTCTGCTCTGAATAAATGCAAACTACAATTGTCTTAGTCTGGAAAACAAACGTTGAACACAACTTTACTCGCATTCCACTTTTCAAAGAGCTTTACATGTTAAGATAAGGATTACACAACACAGAGTCAATAACTAAACAGCAATACGTGAGAAAACATGGCGCCAGAAACAATAAAATGGAAGGTCAGATAAGTCAAAATACCTGCTGTGAAAAAGGTTTGTTGTGTGATGTGTCACAATTTTACCAGTAAAGTATCACAGGACATGTTTCAATGCGTAAAGGAATAGTTTCACATTTTGGGAAATACCCTTATTTGCTTATTGAGAGTTAGAAGATTGATACACTCTCACTGTGTGTGCCATCAATCTTCTCATCTAACTAGAAATAAATAAGCATGTATCCCAAAATGCTGCACTTTTAGCATCTATTAGCAGAGTTTAGCAGCAGCTTGTCTTTTCATTTGCATTTGTGTATTTTAGCAATTTCCTCCAAGTCCCACTGTTTTAAAAAAAGGATTTTCATTGACTGGTGACTTGTAAGGGTCCCTATGGCGGCCAAAATTAGTAAAACTTGTTTTGAGTTCAGACATTGGTCAGATTGTCTTTGTCACCTTGTTTATCGTCTTTCAGGTCTTCGTTGTTACGCTAAATTCCACCGTAAGCGGCGCGTGACCAGGAGGAGGGGTCGCTGCGTGGTGCCAGAGTCAGTCAGCAGCGACCAAGGAGGCTTCATCACTATCTGAGGAAGACGAGGTGGAGGCGGAGGACAAGATGGAGGAGCTTTAAGGAGGAGGAGCAGGAAAAATGTCCCCATGACCACTCTCACAGAGAAGCAAAGACATCACACGTACGCTAACATGGAAGCTAAGTGCTGAAAGGTGGCGGCTTGTTGGCTTCTCATCTAAACACCAACATCTGGTCAGTTCAATCTAAACAACAGGGGATTTAACTGGATGAGCCACAGTCCAGCAAACCACCACCTTTAAGCACTTTTCTAAATCCTTGCATCAGTTTTAATTCAGTTGTGGTCACTCCGGCGTCACTACGTGTTTTTCAAAACTCCCTCTGTCTGGTTTTTAATTTGTTTTGAATTGGTATAAAAGATTCACTTGGCTGGCAACACATCACTGAGTGAAATATGTAAACATGTCATAGTTTGCGTGTTGATATTCATCTCATTTATGGTGACTGTTTCGGTTTCATTTTGAGGGGAACGTCAGATTTTACGAGTTTCTCCTGCAGCTGATCGTCTCCGTCCTTCTGATCTGAGTCAAACAATGTTTACAAATCATTTTTACTATCGCATTTCTTTGCTCGGAGTCCTAAACAGATGGCTTTTATTGGTTCAGGATCATTCAAATTCAGTCCAGTAAGCTGTCACTCAGAGAAATGAGGCGAAAAAATGACTTTTTAAGTTTCTGTGTGCGCTCTCTGGCTCTGCAAACAAACGCTGACAATGATTTGTAAACGCTGTTGGATCCCAGTCTGCCGTCCTGTATTGTAAATAAACAAGTGTTTGAATTGCCAACAACGTTTTGTTAAATTGACACCACTTCTCTTCAAACGTCCCTAACAGTAGAACGATAAACAAAGATGCTTGTTTGACCTTTACATGTTTTAATATATGTTTTATTTATACTGTACTTAAACACATGTTTGTCCAGATATTGTGTTTGTCTGTCTTTTTTGTTTTCATGATTAAACACTTACTAGGATAAACATTTTGTGGTGGAAACCTGCCTTTATTTGCACCATTGACCTTCATCTATATCTGGCACTATTATATATTACTAATGTTTTTTATTCCTTTGTCCTAAAAGCTCATTTTCAAGTCTTAAAACAGAAACTTTCCCAGATTTGTGTTAAAATTAATATTTGTAATATTTCTTAATTAAATATACAGTAGGTTACATATAAAAACAAATGATCCTATTGCAATAAATCCCTTTTTATCAGTTCTCAGTGGCCACAGTGGAAGAAATATTCAGAGATCCTCTACTAAAAGTACCAATAAAACAATTTAAAAATACTCAATTAAAAGTCCTGCATTCAAATGCCACTTGGGTTAAAGTACAGTAGCATTATCAGCTAAATGTACATAAAATATAAAATCTTTTTTTATATAAGTAGGGGGGGGAAGTAGTTTTAATTATTTTATATACTCTAATGGTGCCCAACCTCGGGGTCGGGCCTCTTTAAAAGGCTACATCGTTATTTTGAGAGGTCATGAGTTTATAAATGGAGAAATATAAAGTTCTGTAATTTATTTATTTAGTTTTATGACTTTTTCTTCTTCATTTCGTTTTGAAATATTGGATCATTTTACCACTTTGGGTGGTCAGTTGTATTTTTAAAGCGCATCGTGTGTGTTTTTATGTACAATTTTAATCTGAAAACTATCGAAAGCTGTCTGATAATGTAGTGGAGTTAAAAGTACAATATTTCCCTCTAAAGGTGGAGATGTATTATATAAGATTCACCCTCATTGTCATTGCACATAGTTCAGGGAGACAACGAAATTCAGTTCAGCAATCAGAAGTGCAGAGCAATGTACATATGGTGGTAGTATGAATAATAAATAATAATAAACAGAAAGGTGGATAGTAGTATGCTAAAATAAATGAATATGTGCAGCACGTAGGCAAAATATATAGTTCAGAAGTAATAAGTATAAATATGAACACGGTATAGGTGAGATATACAGTATGGACGGTAATGAATAAATATATATGGGCTGAAAATGCAAATCCTTGAGCAAAGTACAGTTTCCTCAACACTGGAAATGTAATCAGTTCCTCTATCAGCAGGTAAATGAGCATCAGGAAGTTTCTGAAGAAGAGAGATGTTACATCTTTTGTTTCCTCTGAGAAAGAGAGAAGTTGCTCTTTGAGATGCTTCAGAAGAATAAATCAGATTTTGTCACATAAACCTGCTCCGAACACATGATCTTTTCTCAAAAATTAGGATTTTGGAGGCTCCATCTCCGTCTCCATGGGATGAAATGAACACCGCAATCTTCGAAGCTCATTATCTCCAAACTCTGAATCGTGTCAAAAGCTTTTAACGCGCAGCTTACGACACATTAGAGCAAGTGCAAGCAATAACACTCAGCGTGTCTCTGATCCGAACACACCGGCTCTGTGAGAATCTATCAATATTTGATTATACGGAGAAAGTAACACTCGTTTCTCTTTCCTAACCACCGGCTCAGTCGCGCCGCGATTGTGCCATCCTGATTTACGGCTACAGAATAAAAGCAGTGGTGATGTATTTTTAATAGTTACCTCCGACAGAGTGCTCTGCTGGAGCGCCCTGTTGAAGCCTGGCCAGCAGCCAGCAGAGTGATCGATTACACAGAGCTCCACATCACCAGCGCCACAAAGGCAAGGCTTTCACGAAGTAATTAATGACCAAAGTTGCTTTCTTAACCCAACTTTTCCATATCGGGGAACTCTCAAAAGAACACAGGTGCAACAGTGAGAACAATTTCCATGTGAACAAAGCTGCAGCAGATTCTCTCCGCAGCTTCAGAGACAATGAAACAGACTATAAATCATCCGACGAGCAGTATTGAAAATAGATATAAATGTAAGGAAATGAAATGTGAAGGGTGATGTGCTCTAGCATTAGATTCACTTGTCGGGTCTGTCACGGCTGGTTAAGGGATGTAAAAGGAATCATTTATTTGCAATTACATCCAATAATTGCCTTTCCTCTAATGGTAAAAAAAGACATTTACACCTCAAATTAAATAACATGTCACACATTCGTCTCGAGACAATTGGAGATTTAGTTGTCATTTTGACACACGCGTGCACAGCGCACACACTGGCCTCAGATTTGGTGTTTGAAAGCATCAATACGTTAATCAGAGAGACACATCTTGAGTCGGGGGTCAGAGGTCAGCAGGAGGTCAGGGTTCACACGGGAGCGTAGGAGTGCAGGGGGCCATCTGCCGCGCCGGAGGCACACGATGAATCACCTCCGTCGAGGTATAAGATGCACGAAAGGAATGAGTCAGACGTGTGGAAAAAAGAATCACCCCACAGGCGTCTGACATAAAGATGCGGCTGCTCTCGTCCAGGGAGTTCAAGGGTCAAAATGAAAATCCAGCGAGGAGGTCGGAGGGGAAGGAAGAAGTGACAAATATTTCATGATTTTGTGCATTTAGAAAAAGTGGGAGAAGTGAAAAGGAGACATTAGATATGTTAATCTGAAGAACGTATTAATGGAGCATGAACGTGCAACTTTAATTCTTGACCTTGCAGATGACTCAAGGTCCACTTGCTTTTTCCTGAGTTTAAACATTAATAGATGGATTTTCTCAGTTGCTCTAATATGATATTGCTGGAACTGTGGTCACATTATAACAGGTGAGAGTGGAATAAAGTGGTAAGAGATGATAGAATATGATAAACAGGTGAGAGGAAAATGAGGGAATAATATATTTCTGAAGCAATAACTGAGTTTTCAAATGCTGTATTCTCATCATAAACTGAAACGTTTTCTTTTCTCTGTTTTTATAGTTTTCTCTGTTCTATCCGTGTGTTTTAAAACAAGATGTAACAAGATAAACGTGAAGATGAAAATCTCTCGCGCACACCGCCACAGAAATATGTGTTTCTGTGTATCTTATTGCAACGTGTGTCTTATTTTCTTCATACGTTATGAGTTTTTCTGCCCCTTTGGACTTCATTATTGGGACGTTGCCGCGTTCCCAGACCTCAGCATTTTCTTTGGTGAGTAAAACGTTATCCTAAGCGATAGAAATAATGGCCAAAAGTAGGAAAATAAGATTTATTCTCTAACCGCCATCAATCACAAACTCTTCATCTACTTGCAAATATGCGGCTGCAGTTGTGTTTCTTCCATAGATAAGTGATAGCGAGATAGTAAAAGATGAAATCACTTTATTTATCCCCAGGACAATAAGAATACCTTGGTTTTACTTGACTGTGGCTCAGGACACAAAGTCGGGACAGGGGGTCACTGGAAATCAATAGACGCCATCATGAATCCATATTAGATTTCACGGGAAACTGGGCAGTAGTTGCAACAACAGATACAGTATCTTTCTATGGAACAAAGCGCAGGAAGGAAGGATGAGCACAAATCTAATTACGTTTACAAATGTCACAAACAAGCTGACAGAGCGCGGCGAGACGTCCGAGCACCGGTCTGGAAATGGTTACTTTAACATTCGGCTTGATCTTCATCTGTGTGCGTTAGCGACTTCGTTACCAGACAAAACAAACATTAGTGTATGTGCAGAACTGACCACTGACCTCTCTGGAAACACACATTTGTCCCAAAAAAAGTTAAAGTGAGATTGCAACTGATTCTTGGACACAGCGATGATGAACTTTACCAGTTTGTACAGATGTTGTAGCTACAGTTCACCTCTGTGAAGACTTTTTTTTGCATCTGCCTCAATTACTGTATGATGGAACAGAACTAAGTACAAGTCTATAACGACTGCTGCATGGATTACCATGAGTGCACAGACATTCATGTCCCCCAGAGGAGGAAGCCTACTGACTTTGGTGCAACATTAAAGGTGGTGTAAGTGATTCTGAAGGAGCTCAAACAAAGACCCCCCCC